>OU795041.1:69531895-69706895 GCA_917208275.1 Patella pellucida
TTGTACGTGACAAGGAGTAAGTTCGCCTGCCCAATCTCGTGAATGTGCTCCGGGCCCTCCGCCCCCCCCCCACTGCTGGTTTTGATTCCTTGGTACGTGACAAGGAGTAAGGTCGCCTGTACAATCTCATGGGTGTTCTCCGGGTCCTCCGTTTTCCCCAACTGCTGCTAAAGACATCTTTGCGCAAGCGAATTATTGAAATAAAGTTGAACCGTTATGTTAGTCCTGAAATGACCTAGTTTGTGTCGAGTGGACGTTAAACTCTATTTCTTTCACTCTCTCTATCCCTGATATATTATTAACCTTTCTAGACGGAACGAGTATAATCCCCTATAGTCAGTGTTGGATTTAATCCAACAGATGCACTAGGCTACAACAATTGCACCCCATCCCACCCGAGATCACAAAGCATTCTCAGACTTAAGTTAGGAATTTACTCAACTTTAAATCACTGTTTATGAGAAAAATCTTTGATCCAGAAACACAAAACTTTTTACATAGTTTCTTAGTGCTGCATCTGATACATTAAAACAACACACGTTTTATAAAGCCGAACAATTTGGAGTGAATTCTTAACTAAAGTCTGGGGATGTTTTGGACTTGGTCCTTAGTCTGCCAGGCTTATAGGTAAACAGTTTTTATTGTATTCCTCTGTGGTTTAAAACATAGTAAATATCTTCAAGCACCAATCAATTATTATCCTCTGACAATAAATACTTCATTCCTAAACCGTGACAAGATGGTTTCAATTGTCAAGTACATAATAAACCAAGTCTCGTTTTTTATTGTCATAAATTTTCCGAAGTCTAGAGCAAAAAAAAAAAAATGCGTTTGATTATGGTATCGTTTTATAATCCGTTATTTTTAATAATTTTTACCTCAATTTTTTTTTCTTATTAATATTTACGGGGATTTGATGACTACTACCGTTTCTTTGTAATATTAATTTATATAGAATGTGTTATCAATATTTACGGGAATAAGATAACTGCTACCGTCCGTTTCTGCATAAAACCGTATTTCCTCTAATAAGCGCCCGGGCGCTTTTTTTTCAGCACCCCTTGACCCCCCGGCGCTTATTAGAGGCCCGGCGCTCTTTGGAGGCCCGGCGCTTATTTCTTTAATAGCAAATTGAATTTAGGGTAACGCCGTCATTTACCATGGACATTGGGCCGGGGAATCTTTTGAATTACGGCTTTTGATCAAAAGCAACCTAATGTCTATTAGAGACCCGGCGCTTATTGGAGACCCGGCGCTTATTTTCTCAAGTACCCTTGACCCCCCGGCGCTTATTAGAGGCCCGGCGCTTATTGGAGACCCGGCGCTTATTAGAGGAAATACGGTATTAGTTTAAATATAAAGTGGCATCGTTATGGCGATAATATTAAATACGCCTAAGGCATAAAGATAAACGCAGTCTAGAGGTCGCGTGTTCGATCCTTGCATTGCCCGAGAAAGTTCATTGGGAGTTTCCCCTTGTAAGTAGCGCAGGACGGAGGGCATGTCAAGGACAAATGTCTAGTCGTTATGATGGGACGAAAAACCGAGTGCCACTGCCCGGGTATAATTTCCTCGACAGTACACTTTATGACGCATGCCCTTCTTCGTTAGCCCTGTCGGAGCAAAACAGTAGGACGTTAAACCAGAATAGTAGGACGTTAAACCCAAAGTCCTTTCATTTGATTTCGTATATCTTTTATTTGTTTATAGCTTACGAGTCCAATTTAAGGATGATGAGGTTGAATAGAGAACGCAATGTCCATACCTATGATGACTGTTGGCAGTTTAAAATAGAAAACGGTGTGCCAGCAACCATAGACCTACCTTCACGTAACCTCACAGAACAAATGGATTATCTCTGTGATGAGAACAGTTATCTCCCCTTGACATGTTATAGTTTGAACAATGATGAGCAATGGTATTTTGTTTTTTTTATTCTGTGGTAGGCAGAACAACCCCTTCATTAAACGTTTATTTAAGCGATTACCTTGTTCAACACACAGTCACAAAACCTAGTAACTCACATTTTTGTCAAAATTAAGTTAGGGCCAAATTTGTAGTTACTAGGGTATGTGCTTCCTGTTGGATTTTGTAACATGACACAACCTAGCAACTTCCTTCATTTGCCTATTATACCACAGCAAAACCTAGTAACTCAATAGTCAAATTAATGGATGATCTGGGGTTTAACATTCATTCATTACGTTTTCCTTTGTTTTCTCAAAATAAGAAAAATGTGAGTTACTAGGTTTTGCCTTTGGCCGAGAGAATTGTTCATCATCAATATATTTGTTATCTTTTTCTTGAAATGGAGTAAGAATGCACACAATCCGCACTCCGCAGTGACTAGACCGTTGAAACAAGGGCCAAAGCTATTTTTTAGTTTTCCTCTCCTTGTCCACTGTCCATTTCCCATCTTTTGCATGGCGAGTTTTGTTGACTTTTGATTGTAGAATAAAAGAAGAGGGCTTGAATATACACTTACTGCCAGGGTTTGGTGTATATTCATTATCCTGAGGCGGAAGTATACGAGACTTCAGAGTAGTTAGGTTTTTGTGTGACGTCAGCGCATGGCTTCAATGACAAACTTCATCAACGAACGAGAATAATAAAAACAAGTGGCGATGATATCGTTTTGTTGGGAGTGTTTATGAAAATCAAACGGGTAGATTGAAGAAAGACATATCTGAATGAATCGACAGAGATGGATTGCCTGACATTACGAATTGTTGAAAAAGAAACGAGCCGAAGCGAGAGCAGTTAAACCGAGGCTTCGGCAGCCATTGCATTCCTGTTCTTTTTTTTATTAAATATTGTCGGTAAGGTATATGCATATATATATATATATATATATATCCAAAATTATTAGCACAACCGCAAAGCTGTACTACTTTGTTTCACGGTAAATGATGAATAGATAAAACGGTATGCCGACACAAACTGATTTCAACACTGGTTTAATAACATTTTAACATTTTAAAGTACTTTTCGTCCGTCTTGGGACTATTGATATATGCGGATAGAAGATCAGATGCATGTGGTGCCACGTGATTGATAACGGTAAGATGATAGTTGTCGAAACGTCGTCGACCCGTTATGCCGCCGTTGAGTTCGGGTTCGGGTTAGGGTTAGGGTTAGGGTCTAACCCTATACAATAAGGGACGACGGCATAGCGGCACGGTACGGCGACACAGCGATACGCTCCCGTAAGAAAACCAGAGATTGTTTTCCCATAATAAAAATTATGTTTTGTTTATGCTAATGTCGATTACTGAATGCTGCTTAACGACTAATTTATATCTATTTTAGACGAAGCTACATCTACAACTGCCGAACAAGAAACAACCCAATCGACCTTAACTGAAGTACGATCTCCCGAACCAACAACGACAACAAACATATCTACAACGTTACGTCAGTCTCGATCTCCCGAACTTGAAACAACAGCAGATACGACTTTAACTGAATCTCGAACACCCGAACCCGACCCAACAACAGATACGACGTTAACTGATTCCCAAACCACCGAACCCGAACCAACAACAGATACGACGTTAACTGAATCTCGAACACCCGAACCCAGCCCAACAACATATACGACGAACTCTCGAATCAGAAACAACAACAAACATGTCTACGTCGTTAAACTATTCACAAACTACGCATACAACTTTAACGTCATCACAGAGACTGCTTACGTTTTCACCAAACGTACAACCAATGAATACTGTGACCGAAAATACAAGTTCTTCGATCATAAACGGAATGCGCAACGAGTTATGTAAATGTGCTTGTTTTCAACGCGTATTGAATTATTTCGATTTTGAGGTAGAGGAAAACATACAAAAAATAAACAAAATTCTTCGAATCGACAAAACAGTTCTGATTAATAAAAAACTACGATATATGAGCCTAGTTGATGATAGGCCCTCGGTTGTTTATATAGGTGGCAGTGCTGTCTGTTTGTTTATAATACCCCCTGTGATTATATTGGGAATAGATTTGATTACATTGTATAGGTTTATTACTAGTCAATGAACTGAAATGAAACCGGGGTTAACGACCAACTTTTCTGCATCGTGTAAGCTCATGAAGACGGACATACGCCATATAGTGTACTATGAGAGTAAGTGTGCCATTCGGCAAACCTCGACAGATTCCGGTAACCTCCGTTACCCTAAATCTAGACTGAGATGTATGACAGTAAGTGATATGTACCCACGACCATACACTTGCGATGCGGCTAGTCGACTACCGATTTACTTTAACAGGAAAACGTGCCGCTTTTACAAAAAAAAAAGTCCCAATATGGCAGCCATTTTTTAGTTTGTTGATATAATCTTCATGGAGGCAGCCATTTTTTATCGCGGAATTTGTCATACATCCGAATCTAGATGTAGGGTACCGGAATCTGTCGAGATTTACCATGTAAGTGTGCCTGGACTGCGGCGCTGCGGCCTACTTTTTATATCGAATTCCAACTACATGTTACCGCGATGTTTGTCTCCTTTGGTGAATTAGCCGACTTTGTTTGGAGAAAAACCAACCCAGCAATCACAGAGTCAGTAGGGTTATCTTAACAGTTATTACATAACCGCATTAGCTACATTACATAAAGAACAGTAGCTATATGACATAAAGGGCATTAGCTTTATAACATAAACAAATACCTATATTACATAAATCACATTACAACACATTGACTTTATTACATAAAAAGAATTAGCTTTATTACATAAAACACATTAGCTATATTACATAAAGCGCATTAGTTATATTACATAATGCACATGGACTTTATTACATAAAACACATGGTTTTATTACATAAATCACATTCTCTATTTTAAATAAAGCACATTCGCTATAAAGATCAATCGCTATATTACATAAAGCATATTAGCTGCATTGCATAAATTCATTCATTAAATATATATATATATATATACAGGTATATATATTAACAAAATGTAGATTGTCTGAAGAGCTTAATAAAATAAGCGAAAGTGCTAATAATCGGCAAATAATGTAGTCCTTTTTTCGAAAACTTTTATATTTTTGTGTATACAGGTATATATATATTAGTCGATATGTTATTTTGTTTATAAAATCATTTTTGTACATTGTTTATCCTGTATTATTTAATGTTTTAGTATGCACTGAATGGTAATACATGTCCCCCGCCCACTGTATATGTCAGCACCCATAAAACACGTTAGATTTAATAAAATAAAATAGTATTGTCTCCTACTAGACTTATATATCTAGTTATAGTCCCGAAATGACCTAGTTTGTGCCCAGGGGCGTAAATGTTTGGGGGGGGGGGGCAGGAGTACATACCCCCCCCCCCCCATCGCCCTAAACAAGAAAAGTAGTCGGTCGCAAAATCAGTGCATTCGGTCGCAAAATACGAGAAGTCGATATCAACTTATCATGTTTGACAAAATGTTGGTCTCAAAATAAGTGCAATCGCTCTCAAAATTATGCATTCTCGACTTAATGAATGAATGAGGTAAACAAACAATGCCAGAATAGATCCAAAATACTATATATTTGCGTGAATCCGTGAGCCTAAATTACATACGTCACACAACACTATAGTATAAAATAACCATGTCTGCTTGTTATGTTTGGATTTTGCCCGGGCAGCAACTCAATTCCAACTTTTAGGTGCACGTCCCATTCGAACGACTAGGCAACTGTCCTTGTCAGGCCTCTCCGTCTGCATCAGGAGAAAGCACGCCGGAAAATCGAGATGTACTTTCTTGGCCAATGCAAGGATCGAACACCCGACATCCAGGCTAGCGAGCCAGCAATTACCCTAGTAGAAACGTGATCCCCCTGAATAAAAAATGAATGAATGAATTAAATGGGGTTTAACGTCCCACTATTATGCACCTTACCTTGGCTAATGGAAGACGAGCATACGCCATACAGTGTGCTATGAGATTAATTTAGCCCCGGCAGCGGCACTACGGCCTACTCTTATATCGAATTCAAACTGCCAAGTGATCTTTTACGTGCACTCCAATGTGTACACGGGACCTCGGTTTTTCGTCCCATCCGAACGACTAGGCAGCTGCCCTTATCAGGCCCTCCTTTTGAATCACTGACAATGGGAAATCAAGATGAACTTTCTCGGCCAATGCAGGGATCGAACACCCGACCTCCCTGAATAAAGACAGTCCAAACGTAATCAATATTTATTTAAACAGGGTAGCAACAGGCCCAATATAATCAATTCTACTGAAGTCGAATAGACCGATATACCCTATAGAGACAGCCCCAAAACAATCTGTATCGATGCAGTAATGATCGAAATCATTCGCACGATCTGTGCCTAGGGCCAAATTGGAAAAAGGCCTCAGGCCTTTTTTGCTACCCTTGTAAAATAACGCGATTATTATTATTATTATTATTGAAACCGAATAGAAGATTATTGATTATCAAAATGGACAGTTTTTACTTGGCCACTACGAGCCACCATACCACTATCAACAGCCACAGTCACCCGACAGATTGAGGTCATACACTTTAATCTCTACACTAACCCTGATATCGGACATGGAGGGATGTGAATTCAAAGTTTGGCCAGGCGATAAATGCACTCTACCAATAATTACAAAGACTGTGAAGCTGTAGACATTGAAGATAAGTATCATCATCCATTTGCAAGTATATAGACACGTTTTACAGCTTTATAAAGCTAACCTGGTTTGTAAGGTTATATTTTTTTTTACCGGTGCCCGCGAACTCTATGGAAACTGATGTAGGCTATAATACATAAATAACCCATTTGGAAAACAATGTGCATTGTGGGAGAGAGGTGGGAAAACTAACGAGAAGCGACCATTGCTATTTAGTGATGGGTTATATAATATTTCATATGATGTGATGGAGACACAGATAGTTAATTAATGTAAAAACCGCGTTTTTCGAAATTTGGTCTCTCCCACAATGCACATTGTTTTCCAAATGGGGGATTCATGTATGCTTACGACACACACAGAATGAACTTTGAAAAGATTATTATGTATCTCAGCGATGGTAATGAAAGGTTGTTTTACTCCCATGTCTCCGGAGAGAGGAAAGGGGTTAAAGCTCAATGATAGATTTGCCCAACAGTGGCAGTTCCATCTAATTTTCTTCGAAGTCCAACTGCCAAATTAAAGAAGGTTATGGAAGATCATTGGGGTCAATTAAATCAAAAACAATATATATTATGTTTATATCGTAATTACGACATATGTTGATGATTATTGTAAAGCAAATACTTAGGGTGCAGTCTGTTTCGTACTTTGTTCTTTCGTGCCTCGTTTTATACCTCAGATTGATTCGTACCTTTCCCTACGTGTTAGTGAAATAAACTTGAAACATAATTCGTACCTTTTGCTATGTGTTGTTTAAATAAAATTGACATGATTCGTACCTTTTCCCAGTTGTTGAAATAATGTTGAAACACGACGACCTAATAATATCTAACCACTACGAGAATTTTATCAAAATGGCTGCAACGCGAACATTATAAAACAAATATGGCTGCTTGTTGCGCGAATTTTATAAAAATTGCTGCTGAACCAGAATTAGAATACCAAATTGCTTTGTACTTCATAAACTATGTTTAAAATAAAAAAACTTAAAAATATAAGCTGGCAAAAAACCCCAAAACAAACACTGCGATCTGCCTTTGTTGCTTAAAATCTGGTGTTGATTACTGAATCGATTAAGCGAGTGAGTTGGATTCTTGGCGATAATTGATAAAATTATAACAATACACTAAAACACATACTTATGGAATAACAGCTACTTAATTTATTTAGCCGATGTTTCGATGAGTATTCTCTCAATGTTATCAAGCTAATACAGTGATTAAGATGAAATTATTAAAATAAATATTTGTGTTTCTCCATCAGTCCTATTTTTTAAATTTCATTTCCTAACATTATTATCATTTTATCTGTTGAATAATAAGAATTGGTTAGTCTATTGTACATCTAACCACAAAGAGATCACAGTTATTACAAGTTTATTATATACTATTTAAAAAAGTAGGGGATATTTGATTTTGGGGGCATAATGCTAAAATATGCAAAAGACTACGAAAAAAGTCACTATAGAACCTAACAGAAGAAACATTTCCAGTTACATTTGACGCCCAAACGTACCAATAGCTACCGCATGGAATGCAGGTGATGCTTGGGATCATCACGGGGGTCCAACCCAAGATTTGCACGACTCTGACTTTGAATGTTACAGTCATTGTTGCACTGAATTCCAGGGTGGAAACATCAGTTTAATTGTTTTAGTGACCAGAAAACAAATTTTGATATGCGTCGGCTAACCCAAAATGAAAGGTTACGTGCCCTTGGCATGCTACAGATCTGCACAACACAGGCGGTCGTGGCGCGGACGATGAATGTTTCTCAGTCTGTCATAAGCAGGCTATGATCCAGATACCGTGATACACAATCTGTACAGGACAGACCACGCTCAGGTCGACCAAGGGGGACAACTCAAGCCCAGGATCGATTTATCCGTATAGCCTGGTCGAGGTACATATTTAGTGGGAAAAAATTCCTACCCAAGCAATTATATTTTCACATGAACAAGTAGGGTGAGTACCCTTCCAGAAAAATTTTCCCCGTTGATCGGCTTTGGGTAAAAAATTTTAGGGGGCTTTTTTGTTTGGACCCTCGAAATCGCCCTAAAATCCGTTAATGGCTATGATAACTCGCTTAATATTCATATTTGAGGTTAATAATGTATTAGGAGCCTATAGGAAATGGATACCAAGGAATTCAAAAATGGCGTCAAAAATGACCTATGACGTCACTGTGTCGTCATAAGTCGAAATGGCGCCCAAATTTGAAAATTTTGAAAATTTACCTCATTCTTATAGTTACCTCAGTCAATTTAGCGCCTAAAGTTTGAACATTTTGAAAATTTACCTCATTCTTGAATTTTATCATAATTTACAATAAATGAATTAATATTTACAAATAAAATAAACTGATATAAACAAACATTGAGTTTATAGGTAAATGATAATATAGTCAGATCATGATCATTGATCGTCATCTTCTAGGTCAACGTCCTTGGAATTCCTGCAAGATTCACCATGACAGCCCCCACACGCGCTTACACATTTCAGACCATTCTTCCTGCAGCTGCATATCATGGTACCACACTGATTTTTCAGCGACTTGCACTTACATCTCACAAAGTTTAAACGCTTTCAGGGGCTGCACAAAGCTTTCTGGTTTCTTTTTCCCGCCCCACTCGCTCGCATTCAGCTCGCTTTCATTTAATTTTAACCAAAAGACGACCTGCAGATAAACTCTAAGCGCATGGTAATGTCCCTCCTCACTAATGGTCCTCAAATTAGCATGTTAATCAATGCAAGGGAGAATGTGATGAAAGCCTGATCGGTGGTGCCAATCTTGTACTTTATCCAGCAAGAACAGATGTATTCCGGGAAACTGGTATACTTTCACCACTTTTGAGCGAGATGCTACTTGTACTGCAGTGGGAGGAAAGGTGATGTGTATCTATTCATGGAGTATTGAAAGGATACATGGAGTATTGAATGGCGTTGCTTCAAACAGTGTTGGACATGGAAATGGTATTACTGCACCTATTTCTACTTCACAGAAACAAGTAATTGAATCGGCATTAAAATTGAGTAAATTGACGCCATCGGACATTTCATTTATTGAGACCCACGGAACTGGCACTAAACTTGGGAACAAAATAGAATTATCCGCATTTGTCGTCGGTTTTCTTCCCAAAGGCTGGTGTCCAGGACGTACCAATTGGTGCTGCAAAGAGCATATTTCGACATTCGGATTCCGCTGCTGGGATAATTGGAGTCTTAAAAGTTCTAGCTTTAATGATGTTTAAGAAAATGCCACCAACCGCACATTTCAAGAATAATTAAACTTGTTGATTAATTATTGACAGTTCCAGCGAAGACAACCGTCTGGCCATCTAATGTCAATCGGTCACGTACAGCTGGAATAAGCTCCTTTGGCTTGACTAGCACCAACTGCCACGCCTTTATCTCACAAAATAAACCCTTGGAACAGATCAATGACAATACTATCACAGGAAATGATCATAAGCAGATACAGAATCAGATCCGGCGCCACATAACCTTCATTGAAGAGACTGTCGTTAAGGCATGAATTAACACTATATCCAGTTTATGCTTTGCTGTAGCAAACATAATTTGAGATCTGGGACAAGCAAAACTGGGCCAAATGACGTTGAAACTGGCAATATACCTTAAATCAATACGGCTAACACAGCCGACGTACGAAATGACATTAAAATAAAGACAAGAAGCAAATGAGGCTGTTGAAGATTTTCTGACAAGTGGATCCGTTAACGTTGATTAACTGCTCGGAGATGATAAACCAGCAGCGGCACGTGGTGTTTATCTTGAAATTTTCAATCCAAAAAGGGCATCGGTGTGATCCAAGTTCTTCTTCTCCAACTGAAAAAGTCAGCCTTCTTGATATTCTAGAAACAAAGCTGAGCGATGCGCGTGAAATGGTACGACGTTTACCTTTGGCGTCTTCTGAAGAATTAAGGGAACTCGAAGGAAAGCTCTGTGTAACTATAGTAATTAAACTTTTTATGACTACCAAGCTGAAACAGAACTTGAAACAGTCTTTAGAGGTATCCCTAAAGATCATTTTCAAAGAGACTGGAATACACCAAAGTAATATAAGTTGTTTTAAGTCATGATAAGAGAACTTTATGTCTCCGCTAATTCGTTACACAAGAGCTTGTGTTCTTTATTCTGATTTTTAAAGTAGATCGAGGAATTTGCACACTAAACTTATTAAAACCTTTATAAAGTTTAATGGTCGTCATATTGATTTGATTGGGAAATATAACGTGTCTCTCTCGGCTATTGTTCTAGATATATTTAATGGACACGTATACTATTACTATCTCCCTGATAATGTATACTACATCGTTAACACAGTTCATCGCGTGCATTTTTCATACCGATATTTCATTGGCCAATCAATCACGCTATTTTACCGACATTTCGCCTAATAGCTTGGATGCAGCAATGGCGGGTGTGGCGCCAGGCAGGATAAGCCTACACTTCCGGACACCTGTTACCACTGTTTGTCGTGTATTTTATACACGAGGAGCAGTCAATTTGCTGATTACACTATTTTGCTTGAATACACTATTTTGCCTATTACATTTTTTAGGACTTTAAATTCTGTCTTATGGTTTGGATTGTTCGTACTTGGTTTTTATTTTATTAGATACCTTTAGATTAGGGTTAATGTACGGAGAACCAGATGTGAGCCTAACTAAACTACGACACCAGAGATTTGACTCCATGATGGCGGAGAAAAATTCCATTACCCTGCCCCAATACAACCCAAGGTTCGGGTGGCTTATTACCATGCACTCAGGGTTCGTCTGCAGGTCGTCGTTTGGTTAAAATAAATGAAAGCGAGCTGAATGCGAGCGAGTGGGGCTGGAAAGATACACCAGAAGGCTACAAACCCATCATGACACACCTTCCTGTAGCCCCTGAAAGCGTTTTAAAGTACAAGATTGGCACCACCGATCAGGCTTTCATCACATTCTCCCTTGCATTGATTAACATGCTAATTTGAGGACCATTAGTGAGGAGGGACATTACCATGCGCTTAGAGTTTATCTGCAGGTCGTCTTTTGGTTAAAATTAAATGAAAGCGAGCTGAATGCGAGCGAGTGGGGCGGGAAAAAGAAACCAGAAAGCTTTGTGCAGCCCTTGAAAGCGTTTAAACTTTGTGAGATGTAAGTGCAAGTCGCTGAAAAATCAGTGTAGTACCTTGATATGCAGCTGCAGGAAGAATGGTCTGAAATGTGTTAGCGTGTGGGGGCTGTCATGGTGAATCTTTCAGGAATTCTAAGGACGTTGACCTAGAAGATGACGATCAATGATCATGATCTGACTATATTATCATTTACCTATAAACTCAATGTTTGTTTATATCAGTTTATTTTATTTGTAAATATTAATTCATTTATTGTGAATTATGATAAAATTCCAGAATACGGTAAATTTTCAAAATATTCAAAATTTGGGCGTTATTTTGAATCAGGTAACTTCAAGAATGACGTAAACTTTCAAAATTTCAAATTTGGGCGCCATTTCGACTTATGACGTCACAGTGACGTCATAGGTCATTTTTGACGCCATTTTTGAATTCCTTGGTATCGATTTCCTATAGGCTCCTAGTACATTATTAACCTCAAATATGAATATTAAGCGAGTTATCATAGCCATTAACGGATTTTAGGGCGATTTCGAGGGTCCAAACTAAAAAGCCCCCTAAAAATTTTCCCCAAGGCCGATCAACGGGGAAAATTTTTCTGAAAGGCTACTCACCCTACTTGTTCATATGAAATAATAATCGCTTGGGTAGGAATTTTTTCCCACTAATGCGAGATTTGAGGATATCTCGACCAGGCTAGTACCCTGGCCTTGAGAAATCATGTCATAACAGCAAATCAGATCAGCATTCGTCTTCAAACAGACACTGGTGTGAGAGTGAGTGGACAGACCATTCGGAATCGACTGCATAGGGTCACCTTCGCGCCCAACGTCCTCGCGTGATCCCTTATTTGAGAGATCATCACATTCAAGCAAGACGTCGTTGGTGTAGGGATCGTCAACACTGGGATAATCGACGCTGGAGCAATGTGATGTTTTCAGATGAGTTAAGGTTCACTGTTGATTTTTTGGACAGACGTAGGAGGGTGTGGCGTCGTCGAAACGAGCGCTTCCAAGACGTTAACGTCATCAGACATGATCGATTTGGGGGTGGTTCTGTTATGGTGTGGGGAGGCATCACTGTTGCCGGAAGAACGGTTTTACATGTTGTTGCAGGGCTTGTTACAGGCCAGTACTACCGGGACAACATCTTGGCAGTCCATGTTGTGTCGTTCGCACGACGTCATGGCCACCGTTTTATCTTCCAGGATGACAACGCAAGATGTTACAGGGCCAGGATCGTTACAGGTTACCTCCAACAACAGAACATCGCCACATTACCTTGGCCAGCACTGAGTCCCGACCTCTCCCCCATCGAGCAGAGGTTACGTCAACGTCAACAACGTCCTGCCAATGTCAAAGAACTTGCTGCTGCGTTACAACAGGAATGGGACAATCTGGACCAAAATGACCTTAGGCGTCTTATTAGAAGTATGCCACGTCGGATCAATACTTGTTTGGCAAACAGAGGAGGATTTAACCGTTACTGACTTTGTTGTGATGCTGTGGTAACTTTGCTGTTTGACCCCGGGTATCATTTTACCCTTAAAATGGTCAGTCTGTGCCTTACTTAGTGTCGAGTGGACGTTAAACTCCATTTCGCTCTCTCTCTGTTGGTACAATTCTTCATAGTTATTAATTGCTTAAATCCACTCATATGGCTTAATGAAGCCCAGTGTTAATTAGTTTGTTTTGAATAACCCCCTTGACCTTGTTGTTGTCCTTTATGGTTCCATGAATTGTTGTTATAATTTTTTTGTATATATTTATCTCATAATTCTTGTTTTACTGTATTAGCTTGATAACGCTGAGAGAATACTCTTCGAAAGGTCGCCCAAATAAATTAAGTAGCTGTTATTCCATAAGTATGTGTTTTTGTGGATGGCACTATCCAGTTACTAAATGCCTCTAAAAGAATATAAGATTATAAGGTTGCCATACAAGAACAACACGCTGATATTTACTGCACATGTATGTCAACATGCTGTACAATCAGCGCATTCAGTTCATGCCCACATTAATATTATTATTCATTAATTTCATGTTCCCAATATCAAACGGACATTATGTAAGAGCTAAAACTTTCTATTGTAGATCATTTTGGTGGCATGACATAGTAAAAAGATTATTAATTAGACATTTATTAACATGGAAAGTCTATAATTAACCCGGTATGCCATCAGGCGTTCCCAAATTTAAGTAGATGAAAACGGTTCGGCCATTAAATAATTTAATTTAATTCAAAAATGAAGAAGCGAGGCTAAAACGCGAATGACTAGTACGGTAGTTACCACCAATGCACATATCCTGTCAAAACTACAACTATTTAAACTTTGCTCTAAATGTAGTAATTTGAGTGAACTATTTAATATACTCATTTTGCATTATCTACTTTTGAAATATAATAGTAAGAACAGCCAGAACATAATTCCCCTTTAAAATTAAAAATTTACTGAATGCTCTCATTAATAATCATTATTTCCATACCCTCATTAATAATCATTTTCATTTTCATTCCCTCATTAATAATTATTATGTTCATACCCTAATTAATAATCATTATTTTCATACATTACCAATTGCAAGGTCTCGCTTATCAAAACGTGCAAGGCTTACAACACATGCTAATTGTGCAAGGCTTATAACACATGCTGATATGTATTACAATTACGACATAATTATCTCGTAATTACGATATAATAAGACTCTTTTTTCATTTTATTGGCCCCAAATGGTCGTCTGTAGAAGCTCGTGCCACCGCTGACCGGGAGAATTTTCCCAGTAAGACATTGCATGTATTCCCGTCTACATTTGCCAGTTTGATGCTGGATTCTATTTCAATTCCTGTCCAAAATCTCAAGGTAAAATATTCATACTTGTAGGCAGAGACCATCTTGATACATCAACTTAATAAAGATGGCCGATGAGGGAAAACCAATTGTAATTAAGGATAAGTCCGGAAATGAATTGACAGCCTATGAACTAGACGGGATACCTCTACCAATGTTCCCAGAATCATTTATAGGCGATTCAACTCCAGCCCATTTGAAGAAAGTCAGAGAAATGACCATACGAGATGACGATGTTATTATATGCGCGTATCCAAAAGCAGGTAAATTCTTTTTTGGCCTTCTTTTGTTAAAGGGACAGTCCCGTATTATACAGAGGCTCAAAAATAAAAGTCTGAGAATGTATGAAAATAAAACGACAAAATATAGGGGAATGGTGTATATACCTTGTCTCAAAATTTCAACTCAAAATATTGAGTCATTTGGACGTGAACGCCAAAATTGCTTATCCGGACACGTAACCCTTTTAAGATTGGTGGTCATTTTTTTCATTTGGTGACCTTATAATCGATTAACGTTTCTTGAGAGGTCTATACAGTGAATGACCCATGTACTGTACTTGATAACAAAAGGTAAATTTTTACCTACATATTATTTTTATAGAAAATAGTCTGGTTTTATCCAGATACTGTATGATACAAAGGTCTCCATTTCCAGATGCAGACTGTCAGGTTTAAGTTATTTACAAGCGTATCACAAAAATCGGGTTAGTTGATCGGCCTTAGATAATGGGTTTTAAATGATTTTAACACAAAATTAAGCAGTTTTATTCCCCAAAAAGTTATCGGGATTGGCCCTTTAATTCTAGTCGGGCCCGTAGCCACGTAGGGCAGGGGGGGGGGGGGCTTCCCCCTAAAAGAAAAAAAGAAAACGAATTAGCCTCCCCCTCCAAATAAATTAAAAACCAAGTACGAACAATCCAAAACGTTATAGGCAAAATAGTATATTGAAGCAAAATAGTGTAATCAGCAAATGGACTGCTCCCCGTGTACAAAATACACGACAAAAGTGGTAACAGGTGTCCGGAAGAGTAAGCTTACCCTGCTGGCATGCCACACCCGCCATATAGCTGCATCCAATCTATTAGGCGAAATCTGTCGTAGCCCCACCAAAGTTTATGAGCTGGCTTCGGGCCCGATTCCAGTGGGCCATATAACCTAAGTGATCGCCAAAATATATTGTACGCTTGCCGAGATGTGTGGACACTGATTTTCTAATGTCGTACATAAGATATTTGATAATAAAAATAAGAATCTCTAATAGGCGACACTACTCCTTGTCACCTACGACCTACAACCGAGGAATCGAAACCACCCAATGTCAATGGCAGACCTTGTGATACAGTGTGCTTACCATAATGTCTACGGTAATATTATGGGTTACTTATGATTTTACGGTAGTCCACGTGATTGTGCGTTACATATGAGTTTACTGCAGATCATGTGATTTTGCGTTACTTATGAGTTTACTGCAGATCCACGTGACTTTGGGTTGCTTAAGATTTTACGGTAGATTCACATGATCGTTTGTTCAGAGGCGGATCCAGGGGGCGGGGCTACGGGACCGGACCCCCCTAAATAACACTATAAAAATTAGATATGTGCCACAAATCACCACTGACACCCCGATTTTTTCAAAAAAATTCTCGAAGGACCCCCCCTCCCCTAACAGGATTTCCTGGGTCCGCCTCTGCGTTTGTTTCTTGTCAATTTACAATAGATCCACATGACAATTAGTTTACTGGTCAGTTTACAGTAGATCCACGTGACCATGGTTACTTGTCAGTTTAAGATAGTTTCACATGACCATGTGTTACTGGGCAGTTTACGGTAGATCCACCTAAACATGGTTACGTGTCAGTTTAAGATAGTTTCACATGACCATGGGTTACTTGTCAGTTTAAGATAGTTTCACATGAACATGGGTTACTGGTCAGTTTACCATTTGTATAATACAATTTAGAGGACACAAAATTATATTAAACAATATTTTATTCAATAAGCTGAATTGGATTGAACAACAGGGAAAAGCCTATTCAAAATTTTATGATACGGACCTTCCAACGTTATTGTATTATAACTTTCAGGTACGCCTTGGATCTGGGAAGTAGTTCAGATGTTGAGAAGTCAAAAGACTGAATACCACAAAGATATAAAAGAGAAACAAATGATAGAAGCTGCCAAAATCGAGGGGATTGATTCTGAACCATCACCACGAGTTCTCAATTCACATTTATGGCCGCAACATTTACCTAGACAGATGTTTGAAAAGAAAACCAAAATAATATTTGTCAATCGTAATCCTAAAGACATATTAATATCTTTGTTCTGGCATTACACCGGGGCAGAAAAGGAAATTGGTTACCTTGGCAACTTAAGTGATTTTATTGACCTCTTCCTGAACAAACGATGTAAGTACTATACGAATTAATTTTATTTGCTTGTAATGAGACCCCAAAGGATCTAGCAGACCCTAACAAAATCCAAAATGTCCGGATTGAAATTAATCCCATCCCCATCGTGTAGTAAACCTGATTGAAGTTCTTGTTTACATCATCACTCCTTATAACGTGTACCAAACCTGTTTAAAGCATGAACCTAAATAACTCCTAACTCCACTCAACCTCGTGGGTTTTCTCCGGGCAATCCGGTTTCCTCCCACTGCTAAAGACCCCTACGCGAATTATTGAAATAAAAAATTGAAAACAATACGTTAGACCCAAAATGACCTAGTTTGTGTCGAGTGGACGTTAAACCCCATTTCTCTCTCTCCTAACTCCACTGTGTGCTAAACCCGATTGGAGCACGACCGTGTAAAAACTGTAGTTTAATGGTAAAGTGCAAGACATTAAATAATATATTGATATTGTACGAGTGTGTTATCTATATATTACACAATGTCTTGGACGAAACCATTGGACTACACTATCCAGCACGTACATGGCAATGAAATGGGCCAAGAGGGTCAATTATTTCAACCAGTACAAATGATTTATGCTTGGCACATTGCTTGTACTATTTGCAAAAATAGTACGCCAGCAGTTAATTTATGAATGGAATAGGGTGTATCGCCTCTCCGATCTGCTCCAGAACAAACATGCGCTATGCTGTTTTCTTTGAGATAACTTTTGCTCGGATAGCAATTGAATTCCAGCTTCAAGGGTGTGCACTAGACCGCAGTTTTACTAGAGAATGTGTTTCGCAAGCGACCAATACGTGTTTTCTGAATCTTTCTTCCCCAGCATAACCGAAGTCAAGGACTTTATCTTGATTATAAACCGTCTATGTTTATATGCACGTAAAATGAGAATATTCCAGAATTCCCAAAAGAAAAACTTTATGTCATGTTTTCTTATGGAAAAAAACCTACTCTGGGAGAATAACCGGATACAGGCTTTTTAGAAGAATAATTCGTGGGAGGAAACCGGAGTGTCCAGAGGAAATCCACGAGGTTGAGAAGGCGCCCCTATCCCCATGCTGTCTATATATTCAGACAGCAGGTTATTACGGGTATAGAATATACATCAAAGATCAAAGAGATTTACCTTTACAGATTTATAAGAGAACAGAAACTTATACGACATCAGTTTATCTGAGGACTTCACTCGTATTTGTCTAGCCACTTATTTCGATACGCGTACCACGCGAGATGATAATCGTAAGTGCAAACCGAATACGATTTCCATCTATTTGCTCACACTTCCTGCTCTGACATCACGTCGAAAATGCGTTATTTTGTGAACTTGTTTTCGTTGACAGAAAAGTCGATTCACTGCAGTGTTTAATTCAGAAATAAATTCACCTATTTCATTATTTCCTTTTTTTTGCTCTGGCCCCCGAGTCCGTCAATGACCTATTTTACGCAAAATGATTTCGTCGACACGATGACGATTACGATTCCCCTCATTTTGAATCTGTTATATTTACATACATGGGGGTTTGGATGGCCTAAGTGGTCTAAAGTGCCGCGCTTCGACCTCTAGCTGGCCAGTCACCTCTGGCTTGCGGCTGTTATTTCGAGCCCTGGTGTGAGAGTATGTGGCATGGAGATAGGGGCGCCTTCTCAACCTCGTGGTTTCCCTCCGGGCACTTCGGTTTCTTCCCACTGCTAAAGACCTCTACGTGCAAGCGAATAATTGAAATAAAATTAAAAACCATAAATATAGTCCCGAAAATGACCTTGTTGTGTTGAGTGGACGTTAAACCCCATTTCTCTCCCTCTCTCTCTCTCTTTTCGTGACCAGGCATAACATGATTAATATTTTAATTTATATTATTACATAATTAAACCTAGTACACATGTATGACCCACCTCGGTTTTTATCATCCAACATTCCAAACGACTAGACGCTGTTGCTGATTTCGAATATATTATATTTATTTATTTGTTGATTTCGTGACCAGACATAAAATAATTAATGTGTTCAAATGTTGGGGCTCTTAAACGAGTTCAGGGGTAAAGGGAGGTAATCAGGCTTTACTTGTATCCTAGAGACCGGGATAATAATTGTGTAGTGCTTTGAGCATAAACTTAGTTTGTGGATATAGCGCATTATAAATGCCTATATTATTTTTATTAGTAGTATTATTATTATTATTTACATTATTATTATTTACATGATATGGAATTGTACCAAAATTTGTTTCAGTACTTTATGGACTATGGTATGAATATACTCTAGAATGGGAAAGGTACCTAAAAACAACTGAGAATCCATTTTTCGAGCTCTCGTATGAGGACATGCAGCAGGTAGGTTGCTATTCTTAAGGTTTAACGTCCACTTTCACCGAGGGTGGTATCACAGACAAGTCTGGTTTTATCATATTTAGCGCCATTTGCCTGAAGCATTGGCCCGAGTGGATTGGCTCCAGATACTTGAACTTTTGGGGGATTGTGTCTATTGTTCCCGTTCAATCAAATTTATCACTTGAGTACAGCAACATGACAGACCTTCGTTTAATCTGGGTTTTTCCCTAAAACTTTCGCGTGCGTAGGGATCTTTTATGTGGAAAGAAACCGGGGTTCCTAGAGTTAGCACATGAGGTTTGGAAGGGGTCCCTATACATCTAAGCCATATACCCCACCTCTCTCTCTCTCTCTCACTCTCGGGGATCACGATGGCTAAGTGGATAAGGCGCTGGTTCGCTAGCCTGGAGGTCGAGTGTTCGATCCCTGCATTGGCCGAGAAAGTTCATCTTGATTTTCCGACGTGATTTCCCCTTGTCAGTGATGCAGAAGGAGGGCCTGACAAGGGCAGCTGCCTAGTCGTTCAGATGGGACGAAAAACCGAGGTCCCGTGTACACATTGGAGTGCACGTAAAAGATCCCTTGACAATTGGAATTCGATATAAGAGTAGGCCGTAGCACCCTCATAGGCGTCTCATAGCACACTGTATGGCGTATGCCCGTCTTCAATTAGCTCAGGTTAAGTGCATAACAGTAGGACGTTAAACCCCATTTCATTCATTCATTCTCTCTCTAATCCATATAACCTCACAAGAATCTACACCCAAGCCCGCCAGAGATGACTAGCTAGCTGAAAATCGAAGCGCAGCACACTAAACTACTAATAGGAGATATCCAAGCCCTCGCCATCAGAAATATTAGATTGTACTTTCTATATGGTACAGTTTCGCCTCGTCATATCACACTGCCCAGTCTGTACGGAAATGTGATGCGGAAGCCCATTAAATTTATATGGGTAAATATATCAGCTGATGATATTGCCACCAGTTATATGTAAGGGCGGACTATCTATATCAGACTGGCCGTGTTTAACCGATTATATTATCAACATCCATTGGATCTTGTTGAATAATATCAACGGCTGTACAACAATATGTTTGAATAATATCGTGTGTGTTGTTGAAAAATATCATGTTATGTTGATTAATATGAGTTGTTGAATAATTTAGGCTGTTTTTAAAAAATATAGGCTGTTTTTAAATAATGTAGGCTGTTTTTTTAATAATATAGGCTGTTGAATAATACCGGCTGTTGCTGAATAATATAGGCTGTTTTTGAATAATTTAGGCTGTTGAAAAATTTCAACTATTGAATGATAATAACTTTTGAATAATACCGTATGCGTTGTTAAATAATGTCGTGTGAGTTGCTGAATAATGTCATATATTAAATAATATCCACTGTTGAATAATATCGTATCATTTATTAAATATTAAATAATATCAACGTTTGAATAATATAACTTTTGAACTCTGTAAATAATAGTAACGCCGAAACCAACACCAAAATTATTAGCCTATGTTGCCTTTTCTTCAGAATCCACTACATCATGTAAAAGAGCTGGCTAAGTTTCTAGGAAAAGATGTCACTGATGAATTAGGTGAGGCTATAATAGATGCCTGCTCCTTTGATAAACTTAAGAAAGCCAATGACGAAGTGAAAGACGACTTTCTGAAACCATTGTTCAAGGAAGGACAGTCGATTTTTAGAAAAGGTAGGAAGGAGTAGATAATCGTCTTCTTAAAGGAAAATATTGGTGCCAGCCGTTATCAGATATTTGATAGAACTGGTTAATTCTAACACAAAGATCATTGCTACGATAGATTCGTCGTAATGTAGATTTGAATAAATTGAAGTGACGAAACCAAAAAGAAAACACGCGTTATCATTCTATGTAATTGACTGAAATAATCAGCGATAAATAGATACACCCGCGAATTTCTGCTCACTGAAAATATCTTCGAAGACCAAAAGACACTTATGTGACAATAGCTGACACCAATGTTGTCCTTTAAGTTCTAGAATATGAATTTGATATTGTATGATATTGTACGATATTGCCTTCTGATTTGTTTTATTTTCTGTCTTATTATTGTTATCAACTTGAGATTTGTTAAAGGCCAGCTGATCATTAAAATTATAATTATTCATGTCACCCTATTCTGGAGGCAGTTTTATATAAGCATTTAGTTGCTTGTTACTGTATCCAAACTATTCATATTATTCCTTCTATGACTGTACATAAGAATTCTGAATAAATACTTTTTAAATCAAAGGCCAACGGCCGTCTTTTAACACAAGGTGACACACGTGACAACTAAATTATCCCCTCATTTTATGATCCAAGTATTGAACCACAGGTTCCTTGTCAACATGTGGGGGGGGGGGGGGGGTCTAGTGGTCTAGGGTGCCGTGCTTCGACCTCTAGCTGGCCGATCACCTCTGGCTTGCGGCTGTGGTTTCGAACCCTAGTGTGAGCGTATGTGACATGGAGATTGGGGCGCCTTCTCAACCTCGTGGGTTTCCTCCGGGCACTCCGGTTTCCTCCCACTGTTAAAGACCCCTACGCGCAAGCGAATTATGAAATAAAAACCATACGTTAGTCCCTAAATGACCTAGTTTGTGTCGAGTGGACGTTAAACCCCTTTCCTCTCTCTCTCTCTGCCAACATGTTAATTGCGAATGCAGCTAGACGACCGGACATCTGTTTACGACTTGAACTAACAGAACTTGTTTTGATAAAAAAAATATAAAACTGCTGTCTCCTTAAATGTGTCATAGTTAATATCCCACACATATAAACTCTATCATAAGTGGTACTAAGTGTTCTAGTCGTTGGGGCTGGACAAAAAACTGAGGTCCCGTGTACATATAGGAGTGCACGTAAAATATCCCTTGGCAGTTGGAGTTCGATATAAGAGTAGGCCGTAGCGTCGCTGCCCGGGCAAAATTTCCCTCATAGCACACTGTATGGCGTAGGCCCGTCTTCCATCATGTTAGGTGCATATTAGTAGGACGTTAAACCCCATTTCATTCATTCATTCATTCTGGGTCAAGTGCCTGCTATTAGTTAATGATATATAATTAACGTTTTAAGGTAAAGATCACGGTGTCTAAGTGGATAAGGCGCTTGTTCGCTAGCCTGGAGGTCGGGTGTTCGATCCCTGCATTGGCCGAGAAAGTTCATCTCGATTTTCCGACGTGATTTTCCCTTGTCAGTGATGTAGAAGGAGGGCCTGACAAGGACAGCTGCCTAGTCGTTCGGATGGGACGAAAAACCGAGGTCCCGTGTACACATTGGAGTGCACGTAAAAGATCCCTTGGCAGTTGGAAATCGATATAAGAGTAGGCCGTAGCGCCGCTGCCCGGGCAAAATTTCCCTCATAGCACACTGTATGGCGTATGCCCGTCTTTTAATAGCCCAGGTTAGGTGCATATTAGTAGGACGTTAAACCCCATTTCATTCATCCACTCTATCATAAGTGGTACTAAGTGTTCCTGGATCTCACGTGCCTGCTATTAGTTAATGATATCTAATTAACTGTTTAAGGTAAAGTTGGTGATTGGAAGAACTGGTTAACCGTGGCTGAAAGTGAAAATATTGATCGAGTCACAGCTGAACGAATGAAAGACAGTCACGTTCAATTAAAATACACGATTTAAAAATAAACCCCGTGGTTAGACATTACATATTTTATATTGATTGTATTTAAAAATAACCCCCCACCATTTTACATTATATAATTTATATTGATTCGATTAAAAAAAAATACACCCTGACATTTGAAATTACATTTATATTAAATGTATTTAAAAATAAATTTACATTAGACATTACATTGTATTGTACAATGCCAATGCAATAAAATAAGTTTAAACTAGACATTACATATTTTATATTGATTCGATTTAAAAATAAACCCCACGATTAGACATAACATGTTTTATATTGATTGTATTTAAAAAATAAAAACTGCGATTAGACATTACATATTTTATATAGATTGAATTCAAAAATAAACCGGGAGATTAGACCATTATATTTTATATTGATTGTATTTTAAAAATAAACCCCGCCATTAGACATTACATATTTTATATTGATTGTACAAGCTTAGGAATGACCAAACGTTCATTCCAGTACTCTCAGCTCATTTGTGGAATTCACTACCCCTTCATATAAAACATCAAAGTCCGTTGGCATTTTTAAAACAAGACTGAAAACGCACCTGTTCATACAACACTATGGATGAAATGGAACCAAATTGTAGAACTTTGCAAGCGCATTTGGAACTCTAAATACGAGTATTTATTGCGCTATATAAATTTTATATTGATTGTATTTAAAAAAAAACCCCGCAATTAGACATTACATAATTTATATTTATTGTTTTTATAAATTAACCCCGTTGTTAGACATTACATATTTTATATTGATTGTATTCAAAACAAAAAACCCGCGATTAGACAATTTATATTGATTGTATTTAAAAATAAACCCCGCGGCTAGACATTACATATTTTATATTGGTTGTATTTAAAAATAAAACCGCGCGATCAGACATTACATTTTTTATAGACGAGGGAACCTTAGTCGAAACGTCGCTGAAAAAAAACCTTCCATAGAATTGTGTCATGGTTGGTTGGGATATTTTTTTATACTGTTTACGCATTAGTGGTACCTGGTAATTCCCATTTTCACTCGATTGTCATTAAATTCCGGAACGACCAATCATGTATCCCCACAGTGTGTATGTCCAGTTCCGTTGTTTAAGATAACAATGAGAGAGAGAGAGAGAGATATATATAAAAAGAAATGGGTTTAACCTCCACTCGAAACAAACTAGGTCATTTCGGGACTACCATATGGTTCAATGTTATCTCAATAATTCGCTTGCGCGTAGATCTCTTAAGCAGTGAGAGGAAACCTGAGAACCTGGCGAAAACCCACAAGATTGAATAGGCAACCCAAATCCTTGTCACATACAGCCGGGGAATCGAAACCACGCCCTTGACTCCACGAAAGACCTTAATATGCTGCAATGGGGGCGATTGTTTTTACGACGACATTCAAATATGGTCGTGTATTGCTGCACCCTGTTCCGTCTGACACATTAGTTGTACCCTGAAATTCACATTTCCACTCCATTGTCACTATTGTTTTTAAATTTAGATAAATAAATTCCGGAACTACAAATCATGTACCCCCACAGTGTGTGTGTCCAGATCCGTTGTTTAAGATAACAAAGAGAGAGGGGAATATGGGGTTTAACGTCTACTCGAAACAAACTAGGTCATTTCGGGACTACCATATGGTTCAATGTTATCTTTATAATTCGCTTGTACGTAGGGATCTTTAGTAGTGGTCAGAAACCGGAGAGCCTGGCGAAAACCCACGAGATTGGACAGGCAACCCTACTCCTTGTCACGTACCTGTGGGGAAACAAAACCACCCCATTTGACTCAACGACAGACCTTATCATGCAGCGCGCACGTGTTAACCATGGCACACCACCCACCCACCCAAGATATCAAAGTGAAATAGAATGGGGTAATTGTTTTTTACGACGGCATTCAAATATGGTCGTGTATTCCTGCCCCCCTCCCATCCAAACTTTCGTCTGACACTAAAGTTACCATCCTGGATCACCAGTGGTTTGTTCATCCTGGCAAACTGTAATCGGGTGGATTATAAAACGCTTTTCGTGACATTAACATGTAATTTATTAAATCATGAAATCGTCATTAAAAATGATACAAACGATTTTAAAATAAATATATAAAAAGCTTTAACATTGACTAGACAGAGACATAGTAACTAATATACATATTTAATTAATACAAATGTGATGTCACCCTTTGATGTTGGCGTATCATTATTTCAAATAGTCGTACGGGCACCTTGCCAATCGTATTAGACTGTAGCGTACGTGCAAGTCTCTGTATATTAAGTTGTTTAAACAATACTTAAAATACAGATGTGACGTTATCCTTTGATGTTGGCGTACCATTATTTCCAATAATGTACGGGCATCTTGCCAATAGTACATTATCTAATATAGCGAGTTCGTGTGACGTATTTCATTGAAATGCACGTGCGAGATAGTGTCTGAATTTTAAGTAGTTTAATGCTCTCGCGCTTAAGACATTGCGTAATATATTGAAACAACACTCGGCTATCGCCTCGTGCAGTATCAATATGTTACTTAATGTCTCGCGCTCGACCATTAAACCTCACTTAATTAATACATAAATTGGCCTAATATACATACTTAATTAATACATAAATTGGCCTTGTAATATGTATGGGTATTCATCTACTTGACCAGAATCACAACAAGAAGCAGCAGCAATTAAACAACACATACATTCATATTCTTATATAACAGATTTATCAACCTCGCTAAATCCTAATTCGTTCTAACCTCAGATGATTTCACGTTTAACCTTTGATACACAATTATAACATAATTCCTCTTTTTTAACCATGGACAATATTTTACCAAAAAACCTAATTTATCTGTTACCATGGACAATATTTTACCAAATAACCTAATTTATCTGTTACCATAGAAACTATTTTACCAAATAACACAATTTATCTGTTACCATGGATACTATTTACCAAATAACATAATTAATCTTTTTTAACCATGGACAATAAGTTGCCAAACAGCCTAATTTATCTGTTACCATGGATACTATTTTACCAAATAACATAATTAATCTTTTTTCACCATGGACAATAATTTACCAAATAACCTACTTATTATTCTCTTTACCATGGAGAATATTTTACCAAATATTCTAATTTATCTGTTACCACGAACAACCCAATGTAACATAATTTATTTATTACCATGGATACTATTTTATCAAATACCCTAATTATCTATTACCATGGATACTACTTTACCAAGTGTATATGTTACCATTGACAGTAGTTTACCAATATGATATAAATATCAGTGAAAGCAATAGTTGTAAATTCATTAAATAAATTGTTATAAATAATTCCAAGCTTAGGATACTCATACGCAAAATAACTCTAATAATTTATTGTGTAAGGGGAGAGTACCCATCGCTAGATACCAATAAAACGTGAAAACTAGAATCAGATCGAATTTGCTCCAAAATTATCGAACTTTACTTCTTTTTTTGTAGTGAATTCCAAGAATTCTAGATATTTAGATTCTGATTTGGTTATGTGAGTATTCAGAATAATAATTAATTGAGCTATATAGGAATATTGTAAACAAAAAATATACAATAAAACGACTAGAATTAAATATGGCGGATGTGGATTTTCTTAATTACTTTAGACTTTTTTGTATTTTCTTGTACATTGGACACCATTTCCTGTCATTATCTGAAACATAAATAATTACATTTATTTAAGATTGTTTCGCTCTATGAAATACAGGGTTGCATGGCGGGGCGGAAGGGGGGGGGGGGGTCGCTCACTCCCCAGAAACATAAAATTTGAGTTGGTTTATTATGTAAGATTGTTTCGCTCAGAAAATTTAAGGGTTACATGGCGGGGGGGGGGGGATCTCTCTCCCCAGGAACATAAATTTTTAGTTGGTTTATTATGTAAGTTTGTTTCGCTCAGAACATTTAAGGGTTACATGGGGGTAGGGGGGTATCGCTCTCCCAAGGAACATAACTTTTGAGTTGATATACATTTAGACGAACTACAAACAAAAGCCCAGCTAAACCGGAGTGGTGCCCTGGGTCTGACGAGAATCACGGGGCCCCTAACACGCAAAAAGTTTATTCCACCCTGTAAATACAAGAATAATACATAATATCTGATCACGTACTTTGCTAGATCCATTCCCTTGAAACTTTCATCTGCAATTTGAAATGTTTTTCCCTTTTTGCCAAGGAATGCGGGGGTCCCTAAACTGCGGGGCCCTTGGCCCCTCAGACCCATGTCTAAGCTGTGCTTTGACTACAAGACGTGGGTAACGACATGGTGAAATTTAATTGTGGTCCGTCTCCCAACCCTAACAACTGTTTTTGGATTGTCTCTCTTGTTGTCAGTTTGTTTTCCGTTAAAGGACAATATTGGTGTCAATCATTATAACATATGTGATATAGCTGGTTAAACACATTCCAAATATCGAAGGAATTATTAGAGAGCAGAAATTCGGCCGTGAATCTGTTATCACTCGTCGGTTATATAGAACGGTTACGCGTGTTTTACTTTGCACTACGTCACTGCTGATTCGGGAATCGTGTAATACTCAGCTATCGTAGCAATGATCTCTGTGTTAAAAGTATATTTGGGACGTGTTGAACCAGCTCTATTACATATGTGATAATGACTGGCACCAATATTGTCCTTTAAAGTTTGTATCATTGCAGGTCCGGCCCTCCCCAATTGGCCTACTGCTTGCACCCCCATATCGATATGAGATAAAATACGCACCCCACCCCGTCCCCATGACGATCACAATATAACTTACCGCCGTCAATTCATTGCCTGCTACACTTCTGACGTTTTTAGTTTCAAATCCATCTCCTTTCTGTATTTCTACTAATTGGTCACCGTCAACAGAAAACGTCACCTGTAAATAAATAGAAGACAAATTACCATCGTGTAATAATGAAATAAAACCAGGTACGAACAACCCAAACCATTAGACAAAATTCGACAAAAACAGTATAGGCAAAAATCTGTAATCTGGCAAAACAGTGTAATCAGCATATGAACTGTTCACCGTGTACAAAATACCTTTAAATTGTTTTAATAGACATTAGTATTTGAACTGGAATAAACAGATTACAATTCTATGGAAATGAAATGGGGTTTTAATATCCAACTGTTCTGTTCCTAACCTGGGCCAATGAAGACGGGCATACACCATACAGTGTGCCATGAGGGAAATTTTGTCCGGGCTTTGGCGCTACGGCCTACTCGTATATCGAATTACAACTGTCAAGGGACCTTTTACGTGCACACCAATCTGTACACAGGACCCCGGTTATTCGTCCCATACAAACGGCTAGACAACTGTCCTTATCAAATCCTCCGTCCTGCATCACTGACAATGGGAAACCACGACGGAAATCTGGATAAACACAATTACTGCTTATCACTGAGGGTGGTTGGATCATAAAGTCTATCATTGGCTCAAGTGGCGTGGCACGTGACAGGGAGTAGGGTCGCAAGTCCAAACTCGTTGTTACCAATATTCCGATCCTATATTCCTTTTTTGTTCCATTCGTGGTTCCGTAGAATTCGGTGGAGATGATAGGGGATTATGCCCTGGTGTTTCGTTAGTAGAAAATCTCCACTGTGTTCATATTGCCATACCGGTAACAGAGCCATCCACACCTTAAAACTTCCACTCGATGGCACGGAACCGCCACCTTGTAACTTCCCCTCGATGGCACAGAACCGCCACCTTAAAACCTCCGCTCGTTGGCACAGAACCGCCACCTGAAAACCTCCGCTCGTTGGCACAGAACCACCACCTTAAAACCGCCACCTTGTAACTTCCACTCGATGGCACGGAACCGCCATCTTGTAACTTCCACTCGATGGCACGGAACCGCCACCTTGTAACTTCCACTCGATGGCACGGAACCGCCATCTTGTAACTTCCACTCGATGGCACGGAACCGCCACCTTGTAACTTCCACTCGATGACACGGAACCGCCACCTTGTAACTTCCACTCGATGGCACGGAACCGCCACCTTGTAACTTCCCCTCGATGGCACAGAACCGCCACCTTAAAACCTCCACTCGTTGGCACAGAACCGCCACCTGAAAACCTCCGCTCGTTGGCACAGAACCACCACCTTAAAACCTCCGCTCGTTGGCACAGAACCACCAACTGAAAACCTCCGCTCGTTGGCAGAGAACCACCACCTTAAAACCCCCGCTCGTTGGCACAGAACCGCCACAGAAAACTACACCTCGATGGCACAGATCATAATATAAGTTCCCCTCGATGAGCTATCCTTGGGATTAATCCCTAACTATCGTATTGTTGTATGATCTATTAGAATCAGCAGGACGTCGAACCCCATTTCATTACATTTCTACTATAATTAGTTACCCTTAATTAATTGGGCAGTCCCTAAACATCATATCATTGTACGATCTTCTAGAGTTAGTTCCCTTTATCCATAGGCAGTTCTTTACTAACGTATTGTTGGTGTTGACTAGAATGCAATAAAAGTAGTCCGGATTTTTACGAAGGCTTGCCACTAGGAAATGAATTGAATTGGGTTTTAACGTCCTACTGGCCTGATCCCAAACTTGACGAATGAAGACGGGCATACGCCATACAGTGTGCCATAAGGGAAATTTTGCCCCGACGGCCTCGTTACAGTCTAGGTTAATCTTATACTATGTATACACGCTCACTCGATTGTTCGTCCTATCCGAACGACTTGACGACTGTTCTTGTCAGGCCCTCCGTGGCCATTGGTATACCGCGATAAAAACTCGTGCCCGGTGGATGTAGAAAACGAT
This sequence comes from Patella pellucida, assembly GCA_917208275.1. Taxonomy (NCBI): domain Eukaryota; kingdom Metazoa; phylum Mollusca; class Gastropoda; family Patellidae; genus Patella; species Patella pellucida. The sequence continues at coordinate 69,561,772 of OU795041.1, forward strand.
TCCCGGACAAATGCGTCCCTTCTATATATAGAAACGAGAATTGCTGAGGGTAGTTTGAACTCTGACCACGGAGACGACAAAGATGGAAAATGGGATTAGAAAAGTGCTTGACCGAATTCTTTCCTTTCTATAATAATGGGAATTACCATATGTAGGTCCCAGAATACGTAAGTGACGTATGGTTTTAATTTCAATAATTCGCTTGTGCGTAGGGTTCTTTAGAAATGGGAGTAAACCAGAGAACACCCACGAGGTTGGACAGGCGACCCTACTCCTTGTCAATGACAGGCTTTATGATACAGCGCGCACGTTCTAACCATTGGGCATCCAACCCCCCGTTTTCCGGTGATCTTTATGTAATATTAGCAAGCAGTGTTTAATGTCCAACCGGGAGTTCACGTGGCAAAATTGGTGAGGCGCTGGCTCGCTATCCTGGAGGTCGATCCCTGCATTGGCCGAGAAAGGTTATCTCGATTTTCCGGCGTGGTTTCCCGTTGTCAGTGATGCAGAACGGACGGCCTGACAAGGAAAGCTGTCTAGTCATTCGGATGGGACGAAAAACCGAGGTCCCGTGTACACATTGACGTGCACGTAAAAGATCCCTTGGCAGATGGAATTCAGTTGCTACCCGGGCAAAACTTTCCTCATAGCACACTGTATGGCGTATGCCCGTTGTCACTAAGCCCAGGTTAGGCGCAAAAGGGTATGACGTTAAACCCCATTTCATTTCATTTCAATTAATGTCCTATCCTACCTTTACTGGTCGCCCATCTAAGGTTGCAGTAGAAAACTCTTCACCTAAATTAAACTTGATTTCTTTCTCCCCAGCATTAGTAGTTGTTTTAATAGACCAGGAGTTGCCCGATCCATTTATTTCATGGACTAACTTAGAATTAGAATCCAGTGATTTCTTAGCTTTGTCAATATTCTCAGGTGATACACCTAAAACGATATACAATAAAATAATTTAACATTTGTGAAGCTTTAGATAATTCACATCTCAACGGTCACGCGTAGATTTGTTTAGCTTTGTCGATATTCACAGGTGACACACCTAAAACGATATAAAATAAAATAATTTAAGATTTGTGAAACGTTAGATAATCGACATATCTCAACAATTTGCTGATATTTAGCACCTCCAAGTTTGCGAAAAGTTTCATGCGGCATGGGCTGGCTTCTACGGCAAAGACATTACTCGTTGGTCAGCTTCCAATATGGGTACCTGCGACATTTCCATACAACATACACCGGTACCGATTTATATTTGGTAGACTGGATGCACCATCCTACCGCTACCAATTTATAGTTGGGTAGATTGGATACACCATTCTTCCAGTACCATTTACAGCGGTGTACATTGTATTAAACCATCCTACCGGTACCCGTTTACAGCTAGGTAGACTGGATTTCACTATGCGACCAATACCCATTTAGAATGGATCAACTATGTTACCAATATTCATGTCTATCCCGGTCGAGTGAAATACACCGTGTTAGCATATTCTATGACACTAGAACTCGAACCTGCAACCGTTTGGTCGATCCTAACGTTGGCCGAGAAAGTTCATCGTGATTTTCCCCGGCATGTCAGTGATGTAGGACGGAGGGTAAGGCAAGGAGCAAGGTATAGTCGTTCGGATGGGACGTAAAACCGAGGTTACGTGTACACATTGACGTGCACGTAAAAGAACCCGTATCCCTTGGTAGTTGACAAGGCCGTCAGACTGGGCCGTAGCGCCGCTACATGGACACATTTGCCTTTATATCAAACTGCATGACGTAAGTCCCTCTTCAGTAGCCCAATAACAGCAGAACAGTAGGACGGTAAACCCCCGTTTCATTTAGTTACAAATCCTACTCTCTAACCTTTGCACCAAATGATTTTTTTGTGTCCTCTAATTAAAGATAATGATTAATTAACTAGATAGCCAGTATTTTTATTTGTGTCAATATAAATCGATAAAGTAATTTGATTTGATGTACAATCGATACAATACTAGTCTATAACAGGTGAAACCAGTGTGGCTTTTATACGCCATTACTCACGTGTTTTTTTTACACATGGCTGATTTTATCGACCGATTAATCAAACTGGTCATTTAAAGAGGATATCAGCCATTACCAGCGTGTTTTTATTTGGGTCAATATAAATCGATAAAGTAATTTGATTTGATGTACAATCGATACAATATATAACAGGTGAAACCAGTGTGGCTTTTATACGCCATTACTCACGTGGGTTTTACACATCGCTGATTTTATCGACCGATTAATCAAACTGGTCATTTAAAGAGGATATCAGCCATTACCAGCGTGTTTTTATTTTTACAGATGGCTGATTTTATCAATAGATTAAACATGCATTATTCAAGAGCTAAATCTGTCTAGTGCAGGTCTTTATTTGGGCATGAAATGTTTTCTAAAGTATTAATTAGACATTAATTAACTGATCCAGGCCTTAATCAACTTTGGATGGCATCAGATTGCTCCGATATTAAACAGATTAAAACGTTTCAGTGATAAATCACATATGGCGCCCCAAGACGCTTCGAGTCTTAGCTTTGATCAACCAGGACCGTGGTTGAAATTATTGCACAGGTCGGCCAAATCTTAAAATGTCAATATCTTCGCTTGCAATAGAGTAATTTGAATGAAATTTTCAAATTATTCATTTTACATCATCTACTTTCGAACTAGTATAGCAAGAATGGCTAGTTCTTATCTATATCTTGAATTATGTAACTTTAATCAAACTGGTACGATGGGAAAGACTATCGTTTAAAGGAGATATCAGACAAGGTGGGGTACATGTCTATGATATCACCCCTGGTGTAAGTGGACGTTGAAACTCTAGAAACGCACGAACGAGGGTGGGGAATTCCTGGTTCATACCCTGATGACATCCAGTTACTTGGTTAGGGAGTGGGGGGAGGGGGTGGGCTCGGACGCATTCTGCACACAGACAAGGTTGGGATTCCTGGTTGATATCCAAATGAGGGCTCCCTTCGGATGCATTCTGTGCACAGAGATCCATCTACTTCATACTTCAGGAATAGATCGCTGCCCTAAATGGCCGCCATATTCAACACTTAATATTGTTTTGTAATGTGATTCTACTGCGTTTCGCGTATGTCAAACATACCAACACTGAATACACTTTTTACAACTTTATTACATGGAAGCAGAATAAATACTTAACAAAATTCTGGAAGTATACTTAGTGTTTTCTAATAAAATCGTCGATTTACGACTTAAAATGTCGGAGCTAATTCACTGTAGACAGACAACCTAATTTAAGCATGTTTCGAACGCTGTGCGTGGGCAAGGGTGGGGCGGTTTAGACAATTCGAGTCGTCAATGGTGATAGAGAATTACATATGAGATCCCGAAGTTAACATTAAAACTTGATCAGCTACAGGTTCACTATACTGCAACATAGTGAATATAATTTAAAGCATATGACTGTCCTTTTTGGGAGGAGGTACTAGGTCCACCACTCGATAGTCACTAACTATTCTAGCCCCCCCCCCATCTAGAGGTTTATCGTCGTTTAGAGCAGTGATATCGTTTATAGTCATTAGAGAACGCAGATGGATATAGTCCGTTTTAGGGGGGGGGGGGGCGAATGAGTAGCATGTGCGTGCTGTATCATCCGGTCTGTCATTGAGTCAACTGGCGTGGTTTACAATTTTCCCGGTTGTGCGTGACAAGGAGTGGGGTTGCCTGTACAGCCTCGTGGCTTTTCTCCACTTCTAAAGACCCTGACGCGCAAGCGAATTAATGAAATTAATTTAAACCATATGTTAGTCCAGAAATGATCCAGTTGCTGTCGACCAGGGCGTTAAACCCAATCTCTCTCTCTCTCTTTCTCTCTCTCTTGTGAATTTTGCAATATCAGCTCATAATCATTGTTGGGCCCAAAAACAACCAGGGATTACCGATACCAAAAGCAACCAGACACCGACTTCACACAGCATTCTCGGACTTTACTTAAAATTGCTCGCCTTATTTTAACTATGTGCAAAGTTTTGTGGTTTCTGGATTAAAGATATTCTTCACAAACAGTGATTGAAAGTTGAGTAAATTCTCATCTTAAGTCTGGAGAATGCTTGGTGAACTCGGGGCCTGGTCAGGGCGATACCCCCTTTAATTGCAATAAATGCCAGTTTGTATAATTAAAGTAAAAGTAGTAAAAAGGTTGAGTGATTTTATCATTGAATGAATCAATACAATAATTAACACAACCACTAGATATAAATCTATAGAACACGAATACACACTCAGCAGATTGCTTGATTTCAAACCACACGGTATCGACCTGTTGAAACAGAGAGAGAGAGAGAGGGGGGGGGGAGAGACAACACGATTACCCACTCAGCAGATTGGTTGATTTCAAACCACACGGAATCGACGTGTTAAAACATGAGAGAGAGAAAAAGAGAGAGAGGAGAGAGAGAGAGGAGAGGAGAGAGGAGAGGAGAGGAGAGAGGGAGGAGAGGAGAGAGAGAGAGGAAGAGAGAGAGAAGGAGAGAGAGAGAAGGAGAGAAAGAGAAAACACAAATACACACTCAGCAGATTGCTTGATTTCAAACCACACAGAATCGACGTGTTGAGAGAGAGAGAAGAGAGAGGGAGAGAGAGAGAGAGGGAGAGAGAAAGAGAGAGCTGTCAACTCTTTATCTAATCTCCCATAATGTATATTTAGTAGTCTCAATATATTTATTTTTAATACGACGAAGGTCGTAGATCGCGAATAACATTTTCTGCTCCAACTGGGCTAATAAAGACGTTCATACGCCATACAGTGTTCCATGAGAGAGAGAGAGAGATAGAGAGAGAGAGAGATGGGTTTTAACGTCCACTCGACACAAACTATGTCATTTTGGGACTAAAGTGTTCTATGAGGGAAATTTTGCCCGGACAGTGAGAGAGAGAGAGAGAGAGAGAGGGGGGGGGGTATGGTACAAATTTATTTCAATAATTGGCTTGCGCTTAGAGGTCATTCGAAATGGGAGGAAACATAAGGTTCCGGAGAAAACGCACGAGGTCGGACAGTTAACCCTACTCCTTGTCAGATACAACTGGGAAATCGAAACCGCCCCAGTTGACTCAATAACAGACTTTATGATACAGCGAACACGCACTAACCATTCGGTCATCCGATACGTTTATTACCGTTGAAAAACAAGAACATCTAAATGAAACTTGTTAGGATTACTTGGTGCTTTATAAAACAATTTGCTAGGCACACAAACATAAACATTTCTTGATGAAAGAATCTAAATGAAACAAAAAAAACTGCTAATCCTTCTTATTAGTGTTACTTAGTGTATTCAAAACAACATGTCTCACCACACATTCAGGTACAAAAAAAAACAAGAATCGTTTTCGGTGAACCTTTAAATACATCTTAATAAAACACAAATTTTATGCATCGTGTGAAATATTTTGATTTTTTTTATTAGTATTACTTAGTGCATTTTAAAACAATTCGCTTCACCACGCATTCCGGTAAGTTGGAAAGATTTAATTAATATAATTGGCCAAAAAATAATTAAAAGTTTGTATTTTTCAAAAAAACTAATGGAAGTCACGTAAGTTGAGTAGACGCTGGCTCGCTAGTCTGGAGGTCGGGTGTTCGATCTCTGCATTGGCCGAGAAAGTTCATCGGGATTTTCCGGCATGTCAGTGATGTAGGACGGAGGGTCTGGCAAGGAGCAAAGTATAGTCGTTCGGATGGAACGAAAAACCGAGGCCCCATGTACACATTGATGTGCACGTAAAAGATCCCTTGGCAGTTGGGATTCGATATAAGAGTAGGCCGTAGTGCCGCTGTCCGGGTAAAATTTCCAGCATAGCAAACTGTATGGCGTATGCCCGTCTTCATTAGCCACTTTTGGAGCAAAACATTTCATTTCATTTCACAACAACTGATATTAGTGAATACAATGGAACCAGGTTTCCTAAAATGATAAGCTTGTGTCGAATGGACGTTAAACCCAGTTTCTCTGTTTTTAAGGAGATCGTACATGTTGTATCAGCCGATGGCTAAATATAATTGATAAGGCCAACTTCAAATTTGGTCAGAGGTCACGATATATAAACAGGCCTTACCCTGGACCTATACCTAATGCTTACCCTAAACCTGACATATTATCTCGCCAACACTCATGACATTGTATCCTACCCTGGACCTAGCCCAAATGCTTAACCTAAACCTCGTCTACAATCACGTGTCCTAACCTTATGTACATATTCAGCGACCTTAACGAACATAGAGCTGACCTTAACAAATAGATTTAGCCACCAGAGAGAGAGAGAGAGAGAGAGAGTAGTGGGGTTTAACGTCCACTTGACACAAACTAGGTCATTTCGGGACTAACATATGGTTTAATTTTATTTCAAAATTCGATTTCGCGTAGGAGTCTTTAGCAGTGTGAGGAAACCGGCGGACCCGGAGAAACCCCACGAGGATGGACAGGCGACCCTACTCCTTGTCACGTACAACTGGGGATTCAAAACCACGTCAGTTGACTTAATGACAGGCTTCTAGATACAGCACGCACGTGCTAACCATTCGGCCACCCAAATCCTTTTAGCCATCAGCCTTTCTTTTAAACACATCAGTCAACATATATTTCCACTCTTTAGAACATCTCCAGTGAAATATATTTAATTTAACAAATAAATTTAACCCTCTGAGCTGGCCTTAACAAGTAGATGTAGCTATCAGCCTATGCCATATCGCGTTTTACAACTTCCTATCTTTTAAACACACCATGTTCAACATATGTTTTCTCTCATTATAACATCACCAGACAAACTTTGAAATATATTTAATTTAATTTAACTGAACAAACAGGGCGTCATCTACCTACAACATATGGATTTCGAAACAGGAAACAGAGTCTTGAAATATATTTTATTTACTGTGGGGATCAGCTATTCGTCCTAATACATTGATGCCGATTGAATAACAGAGGGTATACAGAAATTACATAACTAGGTCATTTCGGGAATAACATATGGTTCAATTTTATTTCAATAATTCGCTTGCGCGCGTAGGGCTTTTTATCAGTGAGTAGAAACTGGAGGACCCGGAGAAAACCCACGAGGTTGGACAGGCGACTCTACTCCTTGTCACGTACAACCTGGGATTCGAACTACGCCAGTTGACTCAATGGCAGCGCGAACGGGCTAACCATTCGGCCATCTACGACCACCTCTTTAACGCTTCTGTCAATGTATACATAGGACCTCGGTTTTTCGTGCCATTGACACGAGATAACCACGCCAGAAAATACCGATGAACAAATAAGCGAGAAGAATGTATAAATTAATGGCTTTTGGGAAATATTGCAAATAAATCCTACAAGACACTAATTAAACCTGCCTATTCCATTTATTTCTGTGGGTGTGAAAAGCATCAGTTAAACATTTATTAATAACATGTGTCGGATTTTCACTGGATTTGAATCCGATTTGCTGCTTAACGCCTATTGATGATTTACGTTCTGACGATGTAATTTTAACGAGCTGAAACGTAATAAAGCGCTTTATCCATATGCATAAAATAGATAATCGAGACTACATTTTTTTTATCGTACCGACTTTCGTAATGGTGATCAAGGCTAGGTCTAAAATTCAATTGCTAATATCTCGGTTCGGAGCAGATAATCGAGACTTTGTGTATTATCGTAACAACGACAACAATGACAATCGAGGCTACAATGTTTTTTAATTGAGCATTTATCGGCTCAAGATGAAGTACTTTGACTGACATTTTCAGCATATACTCTTTACATTATCTAGTTTTTAAGTATGATATTGATAACTGGTAGCTCTTTATATCAAGCTTGTCTAATGCCCCTTTAAAGATATATTATGCAAGATTTAGTTAAAGAGTTGGTCGTCCATGTTATACTATTTCAGAAATAGATGATGTAAAATGAATACGTCAAATCGTGATCATTTTTTAATCCGTTTAAATCTTCCCCATCCGATGGTTTAGAAAAATGAGTATCGGCTTGCCATGTGAATAAATGTCTAAAAAATAATATATGTAAAATTTGAAGCTTCAAAATAAATACCATGTGCAAAGGCAGATTTCAAGTATTGCATCTTTAACGGACAAAATGTAATTCCTACAACGTGAGTAACAACTACTTTGTTAATTAATAGCCGTTGTCAAACACCACTGTTTAAAAATTTCAGGAATTTATCATTAAAATGTTTAAAACACATGGTGAAAACACAGCTCCTTTCTTCTCTTGACATTAGAAATACAAAACCATCCTTTTAACGTTTGACATTTAGATTACAGATTACAGAATAAAAACATCTTGTACAATTTGTTTGTGTTTAAAAATTCGAAACCTGCGTATTCTATTAAAGAAAGAGATGTAAATAGGGTTTAACGTCCTTTCGACACAAACTAGGTCATTTCGGGACTAACATATGGTTTAACTTTATTTCAATAATTCGCTTGTTTTTTTTAGCAGTGGGAGGAAACCGGAGGACTCGGAGAAAACCCACCAGGTTGGACAGGCGACTATAATCTTTGTCACATACATCCGAAGAATCGTAACCACGACAGTTGACTCAATGACAGATCTTATGATACAGCGGTCACACAAGAGTGTATACGAGAACTGGTGTTCGTCCCATCTGAACGATCAGACGTTGCTCGTTTCGAGCCCACTCCCATCCCAGTCTAAAGGTGCTCTGACAAGGGAAACCACGCTAAAACAAACCCTTTTCTATATCGCCGGCACTGAGCCGGGGATCTCGTCATTGTTGAGACAGCGTTTTACTCAGTGGGCCACCGTCGCTCGTACACGGGATATTAGTCTGACTGTAATGCTATGTGTACGGGCTATAATAACGTTATATCTTATTGTCATGCTATACGTACTGGCTATAATAACGTTATGTCTGAGTGTTATGCTATGTGTGCTGGCTATTATAACGTTATGTCTGACCGTGGTGCTACCGTAACGTTTATTATGTACGTGCTACGATAACGTTATGTTACGTACGTTCTATGATAACGTTATGTTATGTACGTGCTACGATAACTTTATGTTATGTACGAGCTACGATAACGTTATGTTATGTACGGGCTACGATAACTTTATGTTATGCTCGGGCTACGATAACGTTATGTTATGTACGGGCTATGATAACGTTATGTTATGTACGGGCTATGATAACGTTATATTATGTACGTCCTACGATAACGTTATGTCATATACGTGCTACGATAACGTTATGTTATGTACGTGCTATGATTACGTTATGTTATGTACGGGCTACGATAACGTTATGTTGTGTACGTGCTATGATAATGTTATGTTATGTACGGACTATGATAACGTTATGTTATGTACGGGCTACGATAACGTTATGTTATGTACGAGCTACGATAACGTTATGTTATGTACGAGCTACGATAACGTTATGTTATGTACGTGCTATGATAACGTTATGTTATGTACGTGCTATGATAACGTTATGTTATGTACGGACTACGATAACGTTATGTTATGTACGGGCTATGATAACGTTACGTTATGTACGTGCTATGATAACGTTATGTTATGTACGGGCTATGATAACGTTATGTTATGTACGGGCTATGATAACGTTATTTCTAGCTGTGGTGCTACGATATCGCTATGTTATGTACGTTCTACGATAACATTATGTTATGTACGTGCTACGATAACGTTATGTTATGTACGTGCTACGATAACGGTATGTTATGTACGTGCTACGATAACGTTATGTTATGTACGAGCTACGATAACGTTATATTATGTACGTGCTACGATAACGTTATGTTATGTACGTGCTACGATAACGTTATGTTATGTACGTGCTACGATAACGTTATGTTATGTACGAGCTACGATAACGTTAGGTTACGATAACGTTATGTTATGTACGTGCTACGATAACGTTATGTTATGTACGTGCTACGATAACGTTATGTTATGTACGAGCTACGATAACGTTATGTTATGTACGTGCTACGATAACGTTATGTTATGTACGATAACGTTATGTCGTACGGGCTACGATAACGTTATGTTATGTACGTGCTACGATAACGTTATGTCATATACGTGCTACGATAACGTTATGTCATATACGTGCTACGATAACGTTATGTTATGTACGGGCTATGATTACGTTATGTTATGTACGGGCTACAATAACGTTATGTTGTGTACGTGCTATGATAATGTTACGTTATGTACGAGCTACGATAACGATATGTTATGTACGTGCTACGATAACGTTATGTTATGAACGAGCTACGATAGCGTTATGTTATGTACGTGCTACGATAACGTTAGGTTAGGATAACGTTATGTGATGTACGTGCTACGATAACGTTATGTCATGTACGGACTATGATAACGTTATGTCATGTACGGACTATGATAACGTTATATTATGTACGTGCTACGATAACGTTATGCCTGACCGTGGTGCTACGATAACGTTATGTTATGTACGTGCTACGATAACGTTATGTTATGTACGAGCTACGATAACGTTATGCAATGTAAGGGCTATGATAACGTTATGCCTGACTGTAAATGTAATGTTAGGTGTACGGGTTAGGATAACGTTATATCTGACTGTAATGCTACGGTACGTCACGATAACGTTATGTTATGTACGGGCTATGATAACGTTATGTTATGTACGGGCTACGATAACGTTATGTTATGTACGGGCTATGAAACGTTATGCCTGACAGTAAATGTAATGCTAGGTGTAGGGAAAGATTAATATTATGATAAGTAGGAGTGTAAATGTAATGCTACATGTAGGGACATATTAATGTAATATTATGATAAGTAGAAGTGTAGGGAAAGATTAATGTAATATTATGATAAGTAGAAGTGTAATAGTAACAGATGTTTTATATTGATACAACCTGCTGTATAACATTCTCTATAACATTCTCTATAACATGTTTATTTTGTTATCTATACAACCGTCTTGAATCTGGCTATAGATTGATGTTATCTATACAACCGTCGTGAATCTGGCTATAAATTGATGTCAGTTATCTGTACAACTGTCTTGAATCTGGCTATAGATTTGTGTCAGTTATCTGTACAACCGTCTGGATCTACTGTTACAGACTATAGACTGATTATAGACAGTGATGTTAATATATTCTCATATCAACTTATTATTCATACGACCCATGTTCATACATACATGAAATGGGGTTTAACGTTTCTATTCTGCTCCGAACTGGGTTAATGAAGACGGGCAAAGGCTATACAGTGTGCTATGAGGGAAACTTTGCCTCGGCAGCGGCAATTTTATAAAAGGTCAACATATTTCTCTGATTACTCTAAAGTTTTAAACCCTAAATTCAATGGTTTCAACTCATTATCTGAACAAGGATGAAATTCCGATTTCACAGGGACAATATTGATATTATTATCGAAAAAAAACCAGAACAATCTCTGGTAGTAAAAGATTAATGATAATAACCACGCCCATACAGAGATCGGTTAATTATCTTAAATCCATTTTCACCTCAATTCGCGGTAGAGCATGTCCTAGTCCCAGTCGACATTGAGGGCGATACAAAGCTGCACAGAACAGTAGTCTCTTATAAACCCGTCACTTGATAATATCTCTCGCAAGTTTCAGTTTCTGTCTTAAATGGTTTGGGATGGCCTAGTGGTGTAGAGTGTCGCATGTCGAGCCCCAGCTCTGATCGCAAATTTGTATTAAGTTGTTAACAGTTATACGGCGACTTGTGAAAATAAATACTCAATGCGATTTGAAGCTGTTGATGGCCAACGGTGCTCGCAGAAAATTCGAATAAGTTAAAGTTTCTGTCGTATTAGGTTTAAATTAGTTATACTTTTCTGTGGTACAAAACCTCCTGGACTTACTGCTACTGACCGAGAGTATTGCCAGGAAATGTTCCGGTAAAAGCTTGTTGCATTTTGGAGTTTATTACGGTACCATGATCAAATAATTTTATCGTTTCTGAATCATTGATTGCATATTTTTCGCAGAATTTAAAATAAACCATCTTTTAATATCTCGCAATAATTGTCCGGCATTCCAGTTTGTGTGGTGTGTTTGATGCGATTTTTCTGTACTTACAAAATGCTAGGTTCCCATACCATCACAATTCGTGCTGCGATTAAAATCGTGGTATTATTCGTGGAGTAATCGTGGTGATCCTATCAGATCTTATCTAATATTGTGGTCTGTCGTAGCAATCGTGTTGATTGTATCGAAACTTATCCGTATCGTATGCCCGTAACTGATCGTGAACTCAATTTTGACAATCGATACGTAACGCATCGCACGACAGTGGGAACCGCGCATTAAGAAACAGCAGCGTGAAAGACTTCCTGCCTTTGTGTGTGGTGCTGTCTTCTTGCTGTTTGTCAAAGGCATTCCCACGTGTTTATATCCCCTTAAAACATACAACACGACCTGGGTAGTAAACTCGTATCGTGGTTTCCATTTTGTGTAAAGAGGGCTTTAACAAAGACAAGGTAAAACCGCTGAGTAAGATTAATGCTTGATCTATGAAACGTATTCCATGTTCTACAGCATGTACCATTTGGTCATATTTGGCATCGAGGTGCAATCTCAACATTCTACGTTCTTTATCACGCCTTCAGTGCGGATTTTATTTTTAGATTTTATATATATTTAAATCAAATATTTTTTTTACTTATTACATTTAATTTGAAAAATAATCTAAATTGTTTGTCCCTGGGACTTGAAGAATTTTGTTTTGGATATTTCTCTTTAGATAAAATAAAAGATAAAGGAGTTGAAATAAAGTAGAATAAATTGTTGTCTGATTCCAAGCCAGGAATCATACTATTCCCCTAGGTGTGTATAGCCTACGCTATGTAAATAATCACAATCTTCAGAATGTTATTCTAATATTCAAAGACAGGATTGTGACTAAGTGGAGGCTCGGCATTAACAAATAAACAATGTGTCACGTGTCTTTACTGTTTACGTCATTAATAAATAAACAACCCGTCACGTATTCTTGTTTTTTACGTCATTAAAATACACTGAGAATAGTTGACTTCCGGTGGACACGTTGCAATAAATATGCAAGACACATTCAGATTTAAATTACGTCAATGACGTGTTAAAACAATGGGGTTTTAGAATAATAGTGGCATGGATTGATAAGCTCTGATACTTAAGATTTTTAAATTCGAAACCGAACCCATAATATATAGGTAAGAAAGGGGCATATGGCCGGCGAGCTCAATACGAGCGGTGCTTTTTCAGATGGCACTTTCTCTCTCCCCTCTCTCCCTCCCCTCCTCCTTCCTGTCTCTCTCTCTGCGGATGCTATTCTGATGTAACTTCAGATGTTATGTGACCCCTGAAGCGACGTGAAGGTGAGACGCGACATCAGATGCTACTGACTTACATGCGACTTACCTCCGTTGCGATTCGACTATAAACTTACATGCGACTTACCTCCGTTGCGATTCGACTATAAACTTACATGCGACTTACCTCCGTTGCGATTCGACTATAAACTTACATGCGACTTACCTCCGTTGCGATTCGACTATAAACTTACATGCGACTTACCTCCGTTGCGATTCGACTATAAACTTACATGCGACTTACCTCCGTTGCGATTCGACTATAAACTTACATGCGACTTACCTCCGTTGCGATTCGACTATAAACTTACATGCGACTTACCTCCGTTGCGATTCGACTTAAAATGTCTTGTGAGACGTGACCTTGTGTAAGACAAAGAAACCATAAGTTATATCACACACGAGATGATATGCGATTTCATGCCTAAACTTGGAGGACACCAGATAGGCCTACTATAAGCTATATCACACACGAGATGATGTGATACTTTAGGAGAGAGAGAAAGAATTGGGGTTTAACGTCCACTCGACACAAACTAGGTCATTGCGGGACTAACATAATATGATTTTCAATTTTTATTTCAATAATTCGCTTGCGCGTAGGGGTTTTTAACAGTGACGGGAAACCGGAGTGCCCGGAGGAAATCAACGAGGTTGAGCAGGCGCCCCTATCTCCATGTCACATACACTCACACTAGGGCGCGGCACTCTAGACCATTAGCCCCCCCCCCCTACACTAGGATGACACCAGATATCATAAGTTATATCACACATGTGATACTGTGAGGCTGCAGGCCCTAAGGTAGGATGACACCAGATATCATAAGTTATACCACACATGTGATACTGTGAGGCTGCAGGCCCTAAGGTAGGATGACACCAGATATCATAAGTTATACCACACATGTGATACTGTGAGGCTGCAGGCCCTAAGGTAGGATGACACCAGATATCATAAGTTATACCACACATGTGATACTGTGAGGCTGCAGGCCCTAAGGTAGGATGACACCAGATATCATAAGTTATATCACACATGTGATACTGTGAGACTTCAGACCCAGCTCAATACAGATATACAGGATTGATGTCACAGCAGAGATAGTGAGTGAGGGAGAGAGAGGGGGGAGAGAGAGAGAGGGAGATTGATATTACAGCAGAGCAGGGTTCACGCTGTCGGTCGCCATAGTCGAAATTTGCGATAAAAAATATGAAAGTGGCGATTAAAATTTGATTCTTGCGATAATGTTTTGCGGTACTGGCGATCTTTTTGAGCAGAGCGAGATAGAGAGAGAGAAGTTGCATTGCTGTTATAACAAACAATACAGTGAGAAACCAACGTAAAGAAAGGTCATCAACTTATAGAATCGAAATAAAGGGGTTAAATATATAAGCTACTATACGAGACTTCAGAGCCTAATCTAAACCTATAAACAACGATTGGTGTTATAAGAAAAACACAGCGAGAGACTAAAGACACCCTACTGACTAGAGTTAACAGCATAAAAATAGCACAAATAACGGATCACTATAACGGATTTTACGAGACTCTGGGCCCTATATTCTTAACCTGTAACAGCATATAAATAGCAATAGTAACGTATCATTCTACACAAAACACACCGAAGGGATTATTGAAGATTCTGTGGTTAATATAATGAATATATATACTATTTTACGAGACTCCAGGCCCTATTCTTAACCTTTATAAACCTATAACCGTAAATCTCTTTGATCTTTCGAGTATATTCTATATCCGGCATAACTTCCAGTCTGAATATATAGAGAGGAATTTGGGGTGATTCTCCTGAAAGTATTTTCTTTAAACCAGAATCGGGTTAGAGTTTTTTTTCCACAAGAAATCATGATTTAAGGTTTTTAGTACTTTGCTGAAATTCTAGGATATTTTCTCATTTTACGAACATATACATGTAAACAATAGTAAACATAGACGGTTTATAAGCAAGATAAAGTCCTCGACTACAGTTATGCTGGGCAAGAACGACTCCCGAAGAAAAAAAATACTCAACAGAACATCCTCGGCTTATCGACCGCGGCTTTTTCTTTTCCTCTTGTTTTTTTCTTCAGTCTTTCCCCAGCATAACCTCAGTCTCGTGCTTTAACCGTTTTGCGAGAACCTATCAGTAAAACACAGTGAGAAACTAAAGAATTAACAGCATAATACAAAAATAAACACAACCAAGGCGTCATTAGATGGTATAAGAAAACACAGCGAGAGACTAAAGAAACTAGTAAGGGATCATTATACAAAAAAACACAACCAAGGCATCATTAGATGGTAGTTAAAAATGCGAGAAACCAAAGAAACTAATAAAACTAGTAAAGGGGTCATTATAGAAAAACACAGCCAAAGGGATCATTTGATGGTATAAGAAATCAAAGCGAGAAACTAAAGAATTAACAGCACTAGTAAGGGATCATTATACAAAAAACATAACGAAAGGCATCATTAGATGTAGATAACACAGCGAGAGACTAAAGAAACTAATAACACTAGTAAGGGGTCATTATACAAAAAAACACAACCAAAGGGATCATTTGATGGTATAAGAAAACAAAGCGAGAAACTAAAGAATTAACCGCACTAGTAAGGGGTAATTATACAAAAAAACACAACCAAGGGATCATTTTGTTATAAGAAAACAGCGAGAAACTAAATAAAGTAATAGCACTAGTAGGGGATCATTATACAAAAAACATAACGAAAGGCATCATTAGATGTAGAAACACAGCGAGAGACTAATACACTAGTAAAGGGATCATTAAACAAAAAAACCCACAAGATGGCATTAAAAAAAAGCGAGAACCAAAGAAACTAATAGCACTAGAAAGGGGTCATTATACAAAAAAAACACAACCAAAGGGATCATAAGATGTTATAAGAAAACACAGCGAGAAACTAAAGAAACTAAAAACACTAGTAAAGGGATCATTATACAAAAAACACAACGAAGGCACCATTGTGTTACAAGAAAACACAGCGAGAAACTAAATAAACTAATAACACTAGTAAGGGGTCATTATAGAAAAAACATAACGAAAGGGAGAGAGAGAAAGAAATGGGGATTAACGTCCACTCAACACAACTAGGTCATTTCGGGACTAGCATATGGTTTTAATTTCATTTTAATAATTCTCTTGCGCATAGGGGTCTTTAGCAGTGAGAGGAAACCAGAGTGCCCGGAGGAAACCCACGAGGTTGAGAAGGCGCCCCTATCTACATGCCACATACGCTCACACCAGGGCTCGAAAGAACAGCCGCAAGCAAGAGGTGGTCGGCCAGCTAGAGGTCGAAGCGCGGCACTCTAGACCACTAGGCCATCACACCCCCCCCCCCCACGACCAAAGGGATCATTAGATGTTGTAAGAAAACACAGCGAGAAACTAAAGAAACTAATAGCACCAGTAGGGGGTCATTATACAAAAAAACACACCAAACGGATTATCAGAGATACTGTGGTGAATAATAAATAGAAGAGAGAGAGAGAGAGAGAGAGAGAGACATAAACCAGGACTGTGGGTAATAATAAATAGAGGACTTTGGATGAAACTATTATATATCTATATAAGCGGTGAGATGAAAGACAACAGTATGAGGTATATTGATATACCTGTGGTTACCTGTGTGGAAAATAATTTACAGGTGAAAACATCTGTTTGATACCAGAGAGAAAGAGAGAGAAAGAAAGAGAGAGAGAGCAATTGGGTTTAGCATCCAGTCGACAAAAACAAGATCATTTCTGGACTAACATATATTCGATTTTATTTTAACAATTCGCATGCGCATAGGGGTCTTTAGCAATGGGAGGAAACCGGAGGACCCGGACAGAAAACCCACGAGGTTTGCTTAATAATGTCTGATACAACATTTCTCTCAGTCTAGTCGTACTGATACCAGGTATAATTCAACGATATCGTATTTTATGTATAAATTATCACCAAATGAAAACAACATGATCCGATTAATACAAAGATATCGTATTTTATTTATATATTATCAGGAATGATTACAACATGATCGAGTTATTAGTTATTTACGGGTTATTGCGGACTTGTGTGAAATATTATCCGGAATAATATAAACCAGAATCGCAGCCATTTTAGAATTGACTATGCCCTTCTTCATTAGCCCAACTGCAGGAGTGGAACAGTAGGACGTTAAACCCCATTTCATACAGATCGGATCACAGCTGTGGTTACTTCGGTTTTCTCCCACTGCTAAAGACAACTACGCGCAAGCGAATTATTGAAATAAAATTAGTTCCGAAATCACCTATTTCGTGACGAATGGACGTGAACATTCTCTCTCTCTCTCTCTCTCTCTCTCTCTCTCTCTCTCTCGCAGGAGCGGAACAGTAGGACGTTAAACCCATTTCACACAGATCGGATCATAGCTGTTCTGCGTGGTTCTTCAAAGTAAAACAAGAACCATAACTCTAGATAAAATTAATATAAATTAAATAGGATTCTACATCTCACAATTGTAACATTTAACAACGGACATACTCGAAGACAATCTGGAAATATAGTCGTATAAAAAAAGGTTGTACCATATTCTAGACAATATAGAAGATAAAACAAATTGAAAAGAAAAAAATCCTGAGTATATTTATTTGAAATAAACATCTGTGGTTCACCAGTATTTATACGAGTACGGGGTATTCTCCAAGGAGTTTATTTTTTACTACCGTTAATTCTAAAATGATACCTGCGACCGTTCGTTATCTTTGATGTGAATGCATAGACCGTGATACATTCACGCATGCTCGAGTTTGATGCTGTGATAATGTTTAATTAATAATGAGAAAATGTAAAAGTTACCAGCGTGTGTATACATTCAACACTCATGCAACATTTCGCTTTATTTTAATGGAATAAAAAACAGGAATTATTGAAGCTTTCGGTATACTATGATTTTATCTTCAGATAGCTGGTCCAGAGTTCACAAAGCATTCTCAGATTTAAGTTAAGAATTTACTCAAACTTGTTCACCTTACTTTAACTAAAATATAGCCACATACTTATGGAAAACAGCTCCTAGTGTATTTTAGGCGACGTTTCGTAGAGTATTCTCTCTGCGTTATTAAGCATAGGATATTGCCACATCTCCATTTAAAGAACATATCCGACATTAATATGTGGCAGTAACCTATGCTTGATAAAGCAGAGAGGATACTCTACGAATCGTCGTCTTAAATACACTAGTAGCTGTTTTCCATAAGTATGTGTTTTATTCTACCCAGTTACTAAATGTCATTTAAAAGAACATAAAATACAGCCCTTTGTCAAACATGTGTTGTTTTAATGTACCGGTATCAAATACATCAATAAGAAAAGTGTGCAAAGTATTGTGTTTCTGGATCAAAGATATTTAAATATTTAAAATGTTTAGCGCCCTACTTTACTGTACAGACTGGGCGTACGTCATACAGTGGGCTATGAAGGAATTGTGACCACGCAGCGCCACTACGGCCTACTTTTACATGCACCCAAAACATTCTGCCAGGCCTTCCCGTCCTACACTAGGATCGGATATCTTGGTTAAATGGCCAACCTCTTATTCCCTGAACAACCGCGGCTACTGGTAAAACATGATTCACAATAATATAGCTTGTAGAATATAACTCAATGAGAAATATGATAGTAATACTGTCTTTCGTGACAGGCTGTAATGGATTCAACCAATTTATAACCCATCGTATTGTAATAGTTCTATAAGTCAATTTATAACCCATCATATTATAATGGATTCAACCAATTTATAACCCATCGTATTGTAATGGATTCGACCAATTTATAACCCATCGTATTGTAATGGATTCGACCAATTTATAACCCATCGTATTGTAATGGATTCAACCAATGTATAACCCATCGTATTGTAATGGATTCGACCAATTTATAACCCATCGTATTGTAATGGATTCGACCAATTTATAACCCATCGTATTGTAATGGATTCAACCAATGTATAACCCATCGTATTGTAATGTATTCAACCAATTTATAACCCACCCTATTATAATGTATTCAACCAATTTATAACCCATCGTATTATAATGTATTCAACCAATTTATAACCAATCGTATTGTAATGGATTCGACCAATTTATAACCCATCGTATTGTAATGGATTCGACCAATTTATAACCCATCGTATTGTAATGGATTCAACCAATGTATAACCCATCGTATTGTAATGGATTCAACCAATTTATAACCCACCCTATTATAATGTATTCAACCAATTTATAACCCATCGTATTATAATGTATTCAACCAATTTATAACCAATCGTATTGTAATGGATTCGACCAATTTATAACCCATCGTATTGTAATGGATTCGACCAATTTATAACCCATCGTATTGTAATGGATTCAACCAATTTATAACCCATCGTATAGTAATGGATTCAACCAATTTATAACCCATCGTATTGTAATGGATTCGACCAATTTATAACCCATCGTATTGTAATGGATTCAACCAATGTATAACCCATCGTATTGTAATGGATTCAACCAATTTATAACCCATCGTATTGTAATATCAATCAATGTATAACCCATGTTATTGATATACTAACTCTCCCTGATTACATGGTAGGGGGGGGGGGCTCTTTATTCTTATTCAAATGTAATTTGATGAGGTTTTTTGATTTATTGTCCATGCAGTTGATCGATATTCATCCACTGATTATATTAGATTTGTTAATTTGTTTGACCACCAGGGAACAGAATGGAGATTCAATTGCAGCGGTTGTAGTGATGAATTATTTTTTATTATGTTTCAGATCTTGTCGAGCTACTTGTTAAAGAGGGTTTCCACTTAAGTAGGGCCCTTTGCAGGCTTACATACGGTAAATTTAGTTACATGTTGACGTTTGGAATACGAAGGCACGATAAATTGTATCGTCAGAGATTATTTGCTGTGGTTCCTCATTGTCTTTGGTACATTACATGTAGAGTCTGACAGGGAGACGCGTATAGTTCTTCGGATTGTACGAACAACAGAGGTCCCGTACAAACGTGCTGGTATAATTTTATGTAACATAGCCCTTGATAATTCGATGGGAAGTAAGCAGAGACGCGGCTGTCAAGACATGTTCCCATAGCACTCTGCACAACATATCCCCGTCGTTATTGTCCCGGTTTCTGCGACAATACAAACCCAGCCCGTTCAAACACAGGGGCCTGTAACGTGAAAGATAATTCAAGAAATGACATCAAAATCGAACGTAACAGAATTGTAGACATAATACTTGGCTATAGCTTAATGCTATTTTTGAAAAATTGTCCACGATACAGACCGGGCCCGGATTAGCCCCCCCCCCCCCCCGCCAATATTTCGCCAACAATTGTGATTTCTTAGGAGCGATCTTAGCCGACCACATCCTCAGCCCCTCCAAAGGCATTAATTAGCCTCACCAAATGTTATGCGCTGGCTACGGGCCAGATACAGAGGTCTGTGGTTGAAGCAGGCTTGATCCATATTTAGTTGATGGGGGGAGAGAGAGAGAAGTTGAGTTTAACGTCCACTCAACACAAACTAGGTCATTTCGGGACAAACATATGGTTTAATATTTTTTCAATAATTCGATTCTTGTGTGTAGGGGTCTTTAGCAGTGAAGGAAATCTTCGTGCTAACCATTCAGCCACCCAACCCCTCTTTAGTTGGTGGAATCAGACGCAATTTAAACCCTGATAATCAAGATAATATTAACTGTAATAACTGAAATACTATCTCGATAAATTACATAGATTAGGTAATTATTATAACAACATATGCCAGGAATTCTTCGATAATTATATAATAAACTATTTCGTCTGTCACATATAGGCGATAAAGGGAATTCTTCAATAATTATATAATAACTTTATAAAAACATTTATCATTTACGATAATAATTAAAGTAACCATAAACTATCTTGATTGTCGCATAGGCGATAATATAAAGGGAAATGGGTTGAATAAATCGAATGAGTAAAGACAATATTAACTAGGGACAGTAACTCTGTGACAAATTGTTATGTGTAAGGGTTCTTTTACGTGCACGCCAATGTGTATACGGAGCCTCGTTTTGTGTTCCCATGCCCAACGACTAGACAAGGGAAACTTTCTCTGACACCACCTCTAGCGAACCTGAGACCTCCGAGCCAGCGAACTGAAAGTTCTGATTAAAATACAGATCTATATTTCGTTTTGTTTTTTATCCTTTTGCTGGCCCCTACTACATGAAGATCATTTGACCCTATGACGTACGTGTATACATTGGAGTGCACGTAAAAGATCCTTTGGCAGTTGGAATTCGATATAAGTATAAGAGTAGACAATAGTGCTGCTGCCCGGGCAAAATTTCCCTCATATCACACTGTATGGCGCATGCTTGTCTTCATATAAGCCCCAGGAGCAGAATAGTAGGACTTAAAGTAGCTATACTAACTCAATATAAATATCACACCAAGTCTTTGACATTGAAACACTAATTATTTGTCAGTTGAAATCAAAATTGGTGTTGTGGTCTTAACTGGGGGCAATAACTCTGTGACAAATTGTTATGGGTAAGGGTTCTTTTAAGTGCACGCCAATGTGTATACGGGGCCTCGGTTTGTCATCCCATACCAACGACTAGACAAGGGAAACTTTCTCGGCCAACACCTAGAGCGAACCCGACATAGTGCCACTGCCCGGGCAAAATTCTCCTCATATTACACTGTATGGCGTATGCCCGTCTTCATTAGCCCAGTCGGAGCAGACAGTTAAACTCCATTTTATTTCATCGAATAAAATTAGTCCACAAAGCTAAGAAATTTGTTTATATGGGTCTCACATGCGCGCTGTATCATAAAGCCAGTCATTGAGTCAACTTAGCACATGGTTTCGAATCTCTTGTTGTACGTGACAAGGAGTAGGGTCGTCTGACCAACCTCGTGGGTTTTCTCCGGGTCCTCCGGTTTCCTCCCACTGTTAAAGGCCCATACGCGCAAGTTAATCATTGAAATAAAAATAAACCATATGTTAGTCCCGAAATGACCTGGTTTGTGTCGAGTGGACGTTAAACCCCATCTCTCTCTCTCTCTCCCTCTCTCTCTCTGGTCTGTACAATAAACGTTAGTAATACGACACGGTATGTACATATTGACAGGGTAATATCGTAATCACTGGTAATTGACTGTTATTTGAAACTCTTAACACTTGTAATGGGAACCGTAGTGGCGCCATATTTCTATTACTGTATTACATGATGAATTTTTATTCCCAATACACCTATGAATGAATAAATGGCTATGACAAAGAAATAAACTTTGTAACAGAGAGAGAGAGAGAATGATGGGGTTTAACGTTCACTGAATAAATGGCTGACAAAAAAACAAACTTTGTAACACAGAGAGAGAGAAGGGGTTTAACGTCCACTTAACAAAAACTAATAATATGACAAATCTGCAGCTGTGAAGGCGGGGCGTAAAACTCATAGATGGTTAAACAGGGCCCTACTTCTCGTCAGGAACCCGATAAATCCCTCTCTGGCCATTGCTGCATTGGCTTCTGATGCTTGCGATTTTAAGGGGGGGGGGGTCTATTCATCCCGTTCAATCAAATCTATCCAAAGTACAGCAATATGACAGCCCTTCGTTTAATATGGGTCTTCCCTAAAACTTTGGACATTGATTTAAGGTATTAAAATTGTTGTTTGTCTATAAACAGTATTGTTTACACTATCTCCGTGGTGATGGCTTCGTTTGTCACACAATTAGTTTTTCTGCAATATTCTGCAATGCACTGGTTAATTGGGCATAATAAAATCGTGGGTCATGACGCAACGTTATGTAAACATATTTGGTCCAATCTGGAGCTATGTTACGCAGTTAGTTATTGGTTGTTAATCGGACTATTGACCAGGGGTCGGTTGCTCAAAGCTCCGTTATCTTTTAACGATCCGTTAACTTTAACGGGGAGAAAGATTGTTGCTGGAAATAAAGGCCCCGAACATTCTGTGGTGCAACATTTCCTACAGATTTATGCTAATATTTCTAAAGGAAAAAATAAAGTAATCTATAGTGTTTTCTGTAGTAAATGAAACAAACAACACGTTACCAAGATAGGTCCGTTAGAGTTTAACGGATTGTTAAAATAACTTAGTTTTGAGCAACCGGCCCCAGCTCATTAACCACTGTTTATTAGTGACAATCTACATCAGATAACCTGAATTATCAAAGTAAAAAACCTGGATGCCGACGATACGTGGTACCAGATGTGTAGTGTCTAATAAGATGGCGATGTATTGTTATCATTTATTCCACCAGTATTTATAAGCTCTCTTATTCATTTCTCAATTTGATATTTCGGAAATAGGTTAACAATTCCAGCTGACTCACCATACACCACATGTGTCACAATCTCTTCAAATATGAACAACCTCGGGCTAGAGTTAGTGCTAAATAATAAGGCCAGCTCAATGTTTCGAGCTATAGACAGGGCTTGTGCTAATGCCAAACCTAACCCTAACCCTTGGATCTAGCCCTATAAATGCTTACCCTAAACTACAATCTCACCAACAATCACGTGTCGTAACTTTATTTATATCTCCGCGACCTTGACAGAGAAAATGAAGATTTAAAGTTTGACTGAATTTTAAAAATCAGGTAATTGTTGAATTTAGATGATTTTTGGTAATTACGTGTGTATTAATTAGCTGAAAACAAATGCTGAATGATCAATGGGTTTATTGCAGTAGTTTTAAATTTATTTCATAATAATGGATTATAGACACTTCTGGTCGATATAAATTCACCCAATATGGGAAGTCAACATTAGAGATATCATGTTCTGGTACATTGACAAGGCAGTTTCGTCATTTTTTTTATCAGCAAGAACTGTACAAGTGGGATATATACATATCTTGCATTAAGTTCCATATGTAAATACATATCATTTAGCCAAAAAAATGACAGCAAGAACTGTCTATCTGGAGATACGATTTTTTGCTTCGAAAAAAAATAAGTGGTTCTGTACTTAACAATATATCACTTCTTTGTTGCGTCATTATTTATAAAGATAGGACTTAGATAATTTTTGCTGAGAAACTTCACGAAATTTCGAACTGTTTGGTGTATTTAACTTATTTTTGGCAATTTAGGAGATCGACACTTCTGGCTTTCAGCCCTCGATATGGTTTTTAATTTTATTTCAATAATTCGCTTGCGCGTAGGGGTCTTTAGCAGTGGGGGAAACCGAAGGACCCGGAGAAAACCCACGAGGTTGGACAGGCGACCCTAATCATTGCCACGTACAACCGAGGATTCGAAACCACACCAGTTGACTTAATGACAGGCTTTATGATACAGCGTGCAGGTGCTAACCATTCGACCCCCCTCTCCGCCCGGACTGGAACTTTGACATGCTCTACCTCGATATTAAGTTGAAATTGCATTTAAGATAATCAACCGACCTGGTTATTATAAGAGGACTTTATCTCAACTATTAATTCTATAAAACCATATTTTGCTATTTTAACCAACTCCAAGCACCACTTGGTTATTATCAGAAGCTATATATAATAATATTATTGAGTAACAGGAATGGATTTTTAGATAAAGATTGGATATAACAATTAAGACGCCCCCAGTAATTCATAGTCCGCTTTCTGTTTACTATCGGCGATAGATAACAACTACTTCTCTATCCAAAACGTCTTACTAATTGAATGAAAGTGGGATAATGAATACGGCTTAGACGGGTAAACCCTATACAGTGTGTCCTGGGGGAAATTTTGCCCGGGTAGCGGCACTATGCCCTACTCTTGTATCAAACGGTTAGCACGTTCGCGCCGTATCATAATGTCTGTCATTGAATCAACTGGAGTGGTTTCGATTCCCCGGTTGTACCTGACAAAGGGGAGGGTTTTCGCTGGGTGCTCCAGTATCCTCCCACTGCTAAAAACCCATATGTCCAAAGCGAATAATGGAAATAAAATTGAACCACGTGTTTCAGTGCCGAAATGACCTAGTGTGTTTCGAGTGAACGTTAAACCCCATCCCTCTCTCTCTCTCCATCTCTCTCTCTCTCTCTCTCATCAAACGAATTAAGTCGACTATGACAGGAATAGTTTGAAATGCTAGGAATGACAAGTAGGTGTTTGACTCAGACCATCTGTTTTATAGACATGCCAAAATCTACACACTGACATTTATATGCGCATCGATAAAGTGTACATTGACTGCTTTACAAATCTGTGTTGCATTTTATGCATGTGCACCACGTGAGTAAGACAGTGAATGGGTAACAAGGGGTCCAGTGTTCTGCTTGGTTTTCCCTTGTCAGTGATTCAGTTGGAATTTGAAATAAGAGTAGGCCGTAACACCGCTGTTCGGATGGGTCGAAAAACCGAGATACCATGTATACATTGGCGTGCACGTAAATGATCTCTTGATATACGAGTAGACCATAGTACCGCTGTCCGAGCAAAATGGGGGAAATTTGGCTCGGGCGGCGGCACTAGGGCCTACATATATACACGTGATCTGGATTTTTCGTCCCATCCGAACGACTAGACATGTTTTGCGGAATTACAGTATCCATACATGGAAACACGACTAGCGCTAAGAAATAAACCAATTGGTATTTTGTTTTAACCTTCAATTAGTTTTTAAATTCCTTGCTATCTTTTAAAAGAAACATTAAAAGAAATGTCAGACACAGAAATTTGAAAATCAAGAAATATATATAGTGCTGATGAGGCATGTCATTATTTATTAAAAAAACATGGTTGAACTTCATTTATAATTTATACCTACTGGCATTTTGCGATAACGTCTAAATTTAATCACATTTTAGAGAACGTACTAATGTAACCTCCATTAAATTAGATACAATAATTATATTGAAACTACCGTGTAACAGAATAACCTATATTAAATGATATCAAAGATAATTTCATCATTTATTTGCAACTACAGCGTAACAAATTAACCTATATTAAATAATATTTGCGATTCATCATTTTGGAACTACCGTGTAACAAAATAACCTAAGATAAAATCATCTTATTGGAACGACGGTGTAACAAATTAAACCAAGTATATTTACATAGCAACCGTGATAAATAATTAATATCAATACAAGGATGAGCGGTCAGCCTCCAATATGAACTTCATCGTCACTCGTGCATTGCAATTTCCGTTTTCCGGCGATAAGTCGGGCTAATGAAATGAAATGAGGTTTAACGTCCTACCGTTCTACTCCGACTGGACTAATGAAGGTGGGCATTGAACCGAACAGTGGCCCTACGGGCTACGGGGCCATCCATAAAGTACGTACGCTTGAAGGGGGGGGGGTCACGCCAAAAGCGTACAGGTGCGTTAATTCAATGGCAAAACTTACGTACAGGAGCGTACAGGGGGGAAGGGGGGGGGGTCTGAATTTTACCCATTTTGAGCGTACGTACTTTATGGATGGCCCTTACTTGTATATTGAATTTCAACTGTCAAGGGATATTTTACGTGCAAACCAATGTGTACACGGGACCTCGGTTTTTCGAAGCGTCCGAACGAATAGACAGCTGTCATTGTCAGGCCCTCCGTCCTGCATCACTGACAAGGAGGAATCACGCCGGAAAATCTTGATGAACTTTCTCGGCCAATACAGGGATCGAACACCTCCAGACTAGCGAGCCGGCGTCATACCCACTTAGCCACGTAAAACCCTGTTAAAATGATTATTACTGAATGTGAATTATGCAGTGTTATATATATATATAAATATATCTGTTTTAACGTTATGTACCGATAAACTAGTTATTATTTAACATAAACATGATAATGACATAAAACCTATAAAACCTGATGAATGATGAGTATAAATATATAAAAACATTATTTATACCCGACAGACTGAGAGTCGACAGGTGTAATTATATCAAATACTATATTATACTTGTATTAATATCTATTTTATTATGTTTTAACGACGCCCTGGGGGGTTTATTGATTATGTTCTACAAAATAGAGAGAGGGGGGGGGGAGAAAGGATGAGAGAGAGAGAGAGAGATGGGTTTTAACGACGCCCTGGGGGGTTTATTGGTTATCTTCTATAAAATAACGAATGATAAATGTCGTTCATTCACAATAGTTTTGTGAGAGAGAGAAAGAGAGAGAGAGAGAGAGAGAGAGATGGGATTTAACGTCCACTCGACA
Organism: Patella pellucida; assembly: GCA_917208275.1. Lineage (NCBI taxonomy): Eukaryota > Metazoa > Mollusca > Gastropoda > Patellidae > Patella > Patella pellucida. Next base: position 69,589,412 of record OU795041.1, read on the forward strand.
CAAGCTAGGTCATTTCTGGACTAACAAATGGTTAAATTTTATTTCATTAAGTCGCGTAGGGGTCTTTAGCAGTGGGAGGAAACCGGAGGACCCAGAGAAAACCCACGTACAACCGGGGATTCGAAACCACGCCAGTTGACTCAATGACATGCTTTATGATACAGCGCGCACGCTAACCATTCAGCCCCCCCCCCCAACCAATAGTTTTGTTAATTTTTTTTCTTGCGCTGTTGTTGCCGCATGTCTAAGTATCATTTATTCACAAGACTTTCGTTAATTATTTTGTCGCGCTGCTGTTGCCGTATGTCTACAAGAAATTTAAACGTCTTATTCATTTCTCTTTCATATCTCTTAAATCCGACATTAAAATTTCGCATAATTCTTCAATTCAGAATAATTTAAATATATCGTTGAAAAATATATATTTAGGCCCTACCTATAGCTTTCATATATTCCTCGAAATTTTCGCTGCTGCATAACTCCCATTTTCCACATGTTGCCGCCATTTCTGAAGCCGATGTGATATTTGACGTCTGCTCTTTGACTGAAGTAAGCGATGTTTTGGCGCGTGCGTGATATAAAACACGCGAGTCACGTGATATGAAGGCGGAGGTTGATACTTGACAATAATTGTAATAATGACTAATCAGGAGTCAGACTACTAACTATTCCCTCTTGACAATAATATTCAATACATGCAATACCCGGAAATGGGCGTTTCGCCAAGTCTAAACTTTTGATCAGGGATTTGACTAGCTCAATCAGTTAGCACTTATTGCTAAGGCTAGCTCAATCTGCAGTTAGTTCTAATTGATAAGGCCATCTCAATATATAAACCCATAATGATTAAAATGATTATGTTTAGTTAATGTCTTCATATCGCAGGTAGGCAGAGTTGCAATTCGACCGAGTTTTATCAATTCTTAGCCAAGAAATAGACAATAAATAAGGGGAATTTAAAAAAGGAGTATATATCGGTAAATAAGTCACAATAAACACCAACATTACTTATTGGACCGACGTTAGTTACAAGTTGTAACGTGTTGTATCTACAACCGGAACTAATGTCACAGGGCATTACTTGTCCTTGTTCACCCGGAACTTTTTTTTAAAAGGAAAATGAAGAACGGTTTCCTTTTCGAAGATGCGACTGTTGCCTTTTTTCTCCCCAATTATAGACGTTGTTGTATATGGCCACGGATATGGAAATATTTAGGAGGATCCGGCTTTGAGAGAGAGAAATGGGGTTTAACGTCCACTGGACACAAACCAGGTCTTTTCGGGACAAACATATGGTTCAATTTAATTTCAATAATTCTCTGGTACGTAGGATGTATTTAGCAGTGGGAGAAAACTGGAGACCCGGAGAAAACCCCACGAGGTTGGACTGACGACCACACTCCTTGTCACGTACAACCGGTACCGACAGGGGGAAGGCTGGAGTTAATTATCTAGTGAAAAGAAATCAGATTAGGGAAAGGGAAGGAGAAAGGGGTAATGAACTCGAGTTAAAGATACATTATGGACCCGTCTTCGTTAGCCCAGTTTAGGAGCGAAACAGTAGAACGTTAAACCCCATTTCACTTCATTTATCTTTTACAGTATGGAAGATAAGATAAAGATATGGCATATATCGTCTTTAATTTGCTTTTAGAAATTGAACATATTAACACAAGGTACAATTTTATGGATACACAATTACTGAGTATCTAACTCAGTAATTGTGTATCCATAAAGTTATACCTTGTGTTAAAGAACTGACAGGCCTCACTATAATAGTTAAAAACTAGATAATTTAAAGGGAATTTGCTACAAAAATTCAGACAAATTGATCCACTCTGAACCGAGAAAGAAGCGAGTAACATATAATTGATTGGAAATAGAATACTATACGACTACTTCACTTGTCATTGGTGTCAGGTTTACTATAATAATGTGGTTAACCACTGACGTTATGATATCATATTAACTTTAAAGGGACAATACGACTCTTGCTGGCTTGACAGGTCCATGTTTACTATAGTAATATGGTTAATCACTGACGTTATGATATCATATTTACTATAGTAATAATCAGAGTGGCTATTGTTACGACGAGATTGAGCAAAGTTTAGCACGAATCCCAAAATGGCTGCCAATCTCCCCAAACCCAGATTTGAAAAAGAAGCCTTATTTTCAACATTTTCAGAACTGGAGGCAGCAGTTAATAGTTGGAAAGGGTTAGGGTTAGGGTTAGGACTATTTTTACGACTTTTCAGTTTTTAACTTCTCCGATGGAGGGCTTTGAAAACACCGTCGTAATCATTAGCTAGGGATTATTTTTACGACTCGTCGTAACAATAGCCATTGCCATAAAAAATAGAATTAATCACCGACGAACGTTACGATATCGTATTTACCATAATAATAATATCATCACCGATTTAATGATATCAAATTAACTAAAATAATAATATCATCACCGATTTAATGATATTATTTTACTATAATAATATAGATTTATTATCCTCTAAATATCATAGCATGCCATTTAAAATATTGATAATTGACACTTTGTTTATTAGCGTATAAATGGTAAAAACTGAAAATTGAGAGTACATGTAATATACAGTTACAACTTCGCTCAGAATAAAGTTACGTTAATTGACTGAATAATAATAATAATAATAATCTCGTCTGTTTTCGATCATTACTGCAGGAAGAAACCGAAGAACTCAGGGAAAACCTGTCGGATCGATGTCCAATATAATCAGTTTTTATTATTTTTTATTCTATTACAGCTAACTCTCCCGTCAACAAAATGTCTACTACAAATTGCAACGTGAACAACGAGCACATTTTGGTCTTTGCTTCTTTCCAAAATATTTCGTTTCCATGCCTTTTTCATATCATATTTAAAGTTCCGAAATTTTTTAAAAACCTTGTGAATGTTTATATGTTTATTCTTCAAAAGCACCTGTAGTACACGATTGACGAACCAATTTATTCACCTGTTTTTGCTTAGAAATATAAATAATAGGCCTGTACAAGCATCTGCACTGCCGGAAGTTGCCCGGGTCAAGTGTGTGTGACGTCATCGCCATTTTTACCATAGGTCGCTATGGCACACCACCACCATGTCATTGTTAAATTCTTCTTTGTTTTTCTTTTTTGATATAAACAATATTTATTCAGAAACTGTTCTATAATGCTGTTACTGGCTGGAGAATCGAGGCGACTATAAATCATCATTCGGCAAACCTCGACAGATTCCGGCACCCTCCGTAACCCTACATCAAGACTCGGATGTATGCCAGTAAGGGATATGTACCTACGACCATACATTTGCGACGTGGCTAGTCGACTACCGATTTACTTACCAGGAAACGTGCCGATTTTACAAAAGGTCCCAAAATGGCAGCCATATTTTTAGTTTGTTGATATAATCTTCATGGGGGCAGCCATTTTTTTTATCAGGGTCTTTTAAAATAGTTCCAAAATGGCGTAATTCGTCATACATCCGAGTCTAGATGTAGGGTACCGGAATCTGTCAAGATTTGCTGAGTGTATAAATCATATTTATGTTTCATTCGCTAGATAGTGTACCACGTGACTATTATTACAATAAACAATGAACGAATGGTGTTTATTAATGAGCGGTGTTGACCGGAAGTTAAAACTTTATAATGTAAGAGTTTGCAATCTGTAACAGGAAGCGTGACGAAGCACTAATTGTTGGTTGATAAAAACCGGATATAACTCAATGGTTTTTCACAATCATAATAAATAGAATTAAAATACAGATGTTACGCCATCCTTTGATGTTGGTATGTCATTTTTTAAAGTGATAATTTCATAAAATATTGAAATAGCCCTTCCTTGAATACAAAGAAAATATGTGTTTAATCCGGGTTGAAATTATGTAGGCTTACTACCATTATTAACATGAACAAAAATACTTATTTAACGGGTAACTATCACTCTCATAGAGAAAATGTAGTGACATGGGGTTTAGTTTCCTACTGTTCTGCTCCGACTGGGCTAATAAAAACGGGCATATGTCATACAGTGTGCTATGAGGGCCTACTTATATATATCGAATTTCAGCTACAATACTGATTATTATGTAAATAAAATGGGGTTTAGCGTCCTACTGTTCTGCTCCGACCGGGCTAATGAAGACGGACCTACGACATACAGTGTGCTATGAGGAAAATTTTGTCTATTTCGAATTCCAACTGTCGAGGGATTATTTTACGTGCACGTCTTACTAACTTAACCACTGTGGCTTCCCATATAGACGTATCTGAAACTTAAACACGTCAAGGGGGGAGAGGTGCGAGGAGGGGGAGGGCGGCGAGTCACGATGGCTAAGTGGGTAAGACGCTGGCTCGCTAGCCTTGAGGTCGGGTATTCGATCCCTGCATTGCCCGAGAAAGTCCATCCAGACATTCCGGAAGCCCTGACAATGACAGCTGTCTAGTCGTTCGGATGGGACGAAGAACCGAGGTCCCGTGTAGTGTACACATTGGCGTGCACGTAAGATCCATGGCATTGCCAGTTGGTATTCGATACAAGAGTAATCCGTGGTGCCGCTGTCCTGGCAAAATGTGCCTCATAGCACACTGTATGACATGGCGTATGTATGTCCGTCTTCATTAGCCCAGTTGCAGTTCGGAGCAGAACAGCAGAACATTAAACCCAATTTCATTTCATATCATTTCATTTAGTAGATTTTTTAGTGAAGAATAGGAGAAACTGGGTGAAATTTTCGAATTGTAATACTGATGATATTACAGCGGGGGTATAGGGGATGTAAAGTGTCTTTCTACAGAGCAATCATTGTGTCGGAAGTGAGATTTTCACTCCAGTCAACTCCAAATCTCCGTAGCAAAAATCTAAATGGTCAACCCCCTATAAATTTATGATGTGCAGATTGCCAAATGTGGTCGGTCCCCATTGTGCCTATAAAGTTGGAAGCAAAGGAATGTTGAGCCAAAAGCTACAGCCTGTGATGTTACAGCCATTTAACATTGAAGCAAAATATTACTAGTCGGAGACCATAACTGTGTGGTATCTATGTAAATATGAAATTGATATAAGTAATCTACTAGTAATAATATCTTCAGTGGTCTACGGTATAATACGGTAATGTTTGTTGATGGTTCCCAGGAGGTCATGGGCTGGAGTATTGGTTGTAGGAGATTTATAGTGGATATAACTGATGGAGACTTATCTAAGTAGAACTGATATTTTCATCAATAATATGCAATGAAGTGTGAAATGAAATGGGGTTTAACGTCCTACTTTTCATGAATAAAACATTTGTAAGAACTAGTTACGTAGATATGAGAGTCTACTGTTGGTCGAGAAAACTTAAAGTGACGTTATGAAGATTAGATACAGAGCTCTGGCAGTTCTCGTTATAACAGTTAAAAACTAGATGATGTAACGGGAATATGCTGAAAATGTCAGTCAAAATACTTATAATAATCTCGTCATTTCATAAGGGTAGCAAATTAAGCCTGAGGCTTATTTTCAATTTGGCCCTTGGCACAGATCGTGCGAATGATTTCGATCATTACTGCAGGAAGAAACCGAAGAAATCGGGGGAAACCTGTCTGATCGGACGGGAGACCGAATATCCCTCTCACATACACTGATTATGATAAAGTTCATGCCCTGAGCTGGGATTGAACCCTCGTTGCATTGGTGAGAAGCCGCCTCTCTATCGACACGGCTATCCTATCAGCTCAGAATACTTCACCCGGATCCTGGAAATGCTCATTTTAATAACAGTGTAGCCTCGATTGTCATTGTTATCGTTGTTACGATGATAAACACAGTCTCGAGATTAACCACTTTTACGGGTAATCATTACGGCCTGTTATACAGCAGATCGGATTAAAAGATAATCGGAACCATGAGATGGTATAGAATGAATGAATGAAATGGGGTTTAACGCCCCATGCTTGAGCACCTAACCTGGGCTAATTGAAGACGGGCATACGCCATACAGTGTGCTATGAGGGAAATTTTGCCCGGGCAGCAACTGAATTCCAACTGTCAATGGTTTCTTCACGTGCACGCCAATATGTACACTGGACCTCGGTTTGTCGTCCCATCCGAACGACTAGGCAGCTGTCCTTGTCAGGCCCTCCTTCTGCATCACTGACAAGGGGAAATCACGCCGGAAAATCGAGATGAACTTTCTCGGCCAATGCAGGGATCGAACACCCGACCTCCAGGCTAGCGAACCAGCGCCTTTCCACTTTGCCACCGTGTCTAGAGAGTTGATTATGGCCAAATGTCTCATTAATAGTAATATAACATTTTAGGCCTAAAAAAAGATCCTCAATAGGAAGATTTAGCTCTTTCATAATGCATGTTTAGATAAAATCAACACAAGCACAGCAAAATTACTTAATACTGGTCACAGAATCACCAGAGCCTAAATCGTCACGTTTCTCGCGAACAATCGAATCTGGTATATATATTTAAGTATTGAGAATTTGTATTGAGAAATTTAAACTATGTTGTTATCTCTGTGGCCATAAAATAATAATATTTATTTAAATGACGTCCATTGTCCTGACGTATATGTATGAAATAATACATCATAAATGAATATTGGTATTTGATTACCACAAAGAGAACAACATAGTTTAAATTTCTCAATACAAATTCTCAATTCTTAAATATATATCAGATTCGACGGTTCGCGAGAAACGTGACGAAGTTTGGTCGACTTAGTTTATCATCATAAAATTAATAAAAGCACAGCAACATGTGTTAGAAATGAAATGAAATGGGTGTTAGTGAATTAGTGAAATAAAATTAAACCATATTTTAGTCCCGAAATGACCTGGTTTGTGTCGAGCGGACGTAAAACTCTACCTCTCTCTCTCTCTCTCTCTCTGTTTATTTGAATGAATATGCACCCGGCTATTTGTTTTTATCCCGTGTGGTAAATGTTAATGATGCGTATAATATTTGGTGTTAATCTGCCTGTGGCATGTATTTAATGGTGGCACGTTGCCAGATTCATCATGAAGATATAAACCAGGTTACTGTACCTGTTATAATTACTCAGGTAAAACTATGTGTTACGATACAATAGTCAGGGCCGGGGGAAGCGATTCTTGATTGGGGGGGGGGGGGCTTCAATACGATGTCCCTATAGGCGAGGGTCCAGGGACCACAATAACCTGAAGAAAAGAGTACTTATTGTGGGGGCTAAAGCCCCCCCCCCCTACTCCACCGGGCCTGTTAGTAAAACAATACAAAAACTGAAATCAAATGGGGTTTAACGTCCCACTGTTCTGCCCCGACTGGGCTAATGAAGACGGACATACGCCATAGTATACTATGAAGGAAATTTTCCCCGGACAGCGAAACCATGGCCTACCCTTGTATCAACTTCCAAATGTCAAGGGATCCTTTACGTTCACGGGATTGCGGCTTTAGGTCTCATACAACTAGACAGTTGCCCTTTTCAGGCCCTCCATCCTGCATCACTGATAAGGAGAATCTGGTAGTCCCTTGCGCCATATAGTAAACCAATGCGGTAATCTAGTTTAGATGAATGCGGCACGTGTTTTTCAACATCGAGTTATCGACCATTTAAAATATCCTTTCTATATTTATGTATTATAATCTTAATGAGCCGTAAATCTCAATTTTTTATGTATTATAAAATTATGAACCGGAACCGGCAATTGCTCGACAATTTAAAATATCCCATCCATATATATTGTTCAATTATTTAAATGGTTATACACAGTTGCATATACATATACAGGTCCAATGGTACGGTTAGGAAATGAAATAAAATTGGCTTTAACATCCTACTGTTCTGTCCCAAACTGGGATAATAAAGACGGGCATACTCCATACAGTGAGCTATGGCGGAAATTTTGCCCAGACAAAGGCGCTACGGCCTACTCTTATATCGAATTCAAAATGCCAACGGATCTTTTACGTCAATGTTTACACGGGACCTGTTTTTCCGTCCCATCCGAACGACAAGACAGCTGTCCGTGTCAGACCCTCCGTTGAATTCCAACTTTCAAGGGATCTTTTATGTGCACGCCAATATGTAAACGAGACCACGGTTTTCTGTCCCATCCGAACGACAGATCCTATTTCGTTTCGTTTCAATAGTTTAAAATTTCGTTTTACTTGTCTTTATGACAATAGGATCTGGAAGAGTTGTTATATTGCTGGTGTTTTGGTTGGTGTGAGGAATTAGCCAATAAAACGATCTGTTGCAGCGATTTCTTGACGTGCGATACCCGGAAGTGTTGGTAGAAACATCAAATAGTCATAATTCTGACAAACCATATAATATACAATGCAAGTTCTTTGCAACACATTTTACATCGTAACAAATGTACCGTAACAGATTCGCCTCGCGACAGCTTGTCAACGATTTTTGAACTAAAATTATAAATAAAGAACTCTTTGTTTGAAATAATAATGATTACATTGCAAAATGTAGTTAAAATACTTCTAACGTTAAACTGTGTAAATTTGGGGAGCTACAGGCCAGAAACTGTTTTGTAGTCATTTGACTAAAAAACTTGCGCCAAGGAACTCTGTAGGACAAACCACTTCTGAGTCTAAAGTGGACGGAAGACATCAGTAGTGGAACCCATTTCTAGTTAAAATGATGTAGGTGTTGGGGTATGCGATAAGTTAAGATAGACAACTTCATCATCCCGATCAGTACAGAAAATAGGACGTTAAATCTCCCAAATGCTGTGTTCACACTAGCCTTTTAATGCGCATATGCGCATTAAAGCCTCAAGTCGCTAAAACGCGTCACACTCAATGCGTATTAAACCAAAACTAAGCCGCTTTAGCGAAACCGCATTTCTAATGCGCATTGGCTGAAGCGATAGAACAGACGCGCATTACAGCGTTGAGATCGAACAGCGCTTGCGCAGTACAGTACTTCCGTTTTATCGCATGGGGAAAGCTGTTAATGCGCATTGAGTGTGACGTGTTTTAATGCTTTGAAAGCGCATTAGGTGTGAACATAGCATATATTATATTGCATTTCTGTTAAGCCATACTTGTACTTCTTCAATCGGGGAAGGGGTGGGGAGTGGAAGGTTAAATGGCTATCGTTTGCGCGTTGTATCATATTAAGGTCTGTCATTGAGTCAACTAGTGTGGTTTCGATTACCCGCTTGTACGTGAAAAATTGCAGGGTTGCCTGACCAACCTTTTTGTTTTTCGTCGGGTCCTCCAGTTCATTAAAGGGACAGTCCCTAATTATACAGAGACTCAAAAATAAAAGTCTGAGAATGTATGAAAATAAAACGCCAAAATATAGGGTAATGGTGTATATACCTTGTCTCAAAATTTCAACTCAAAATATTGAGTCATTTGGACGTGAACGCCAAAACTGCTTATCCGGACACGTAACCCTTTTAAGATTTCGGGTCATTTTTTTCATTTGGTGACATTATAATCGATTTACGTTTCTTGAGAGGTCTATACAGTGAATGGTCCATGTACTGTACTTGATAACAAGAGGTCAATTTTACCTACATATTATTTTTATAGAAAAAAGTCTGGTTTTATCAAGATACTGTATGATACAAAGGTCTCCATTTCCAGAGGCAGACTGTCAGGTTTAAGTTATTTACAAGCGTATCACAAAAATCGGGTTAGTTGATCGGCCTTAGATAATGGGTTTTAAATGATTTTAACACAAAATTAAGCAGTTTTATTCCCCAAAAAGTTATTGGGAGTGGCCCTTTAACATAGCATCAAAATGACCTAGTTAGTTTGTTACACGCAATTAAAAAATGAGAGAGAGAGTAGTCACTGTTGCCGACCCAAATCGTGTGATTCCCCACCATCTGACTTTAGAATAAACCCAGGTGTGACCAGAACTATCAAACAACACTAAAACATGTTCTAGTGGTGTCTGATTTCCCCTTGTCAGTTATACGCATGCCTGACTTTATTACCCCGTAGTTGGCGCAGAAACCTAAAGGTGTTCAACCCCTTTTAATATCATTTTACATATATACATACCACTAACGCATCGTTCGACGCAGTGCACACACTGTGCACACATGGAAGTATAGCTAACCATTGCACACACTTCCAATATCAAAGTTCTGTCGAGACTATTAAAGGTCTTAGAATCGGTGACTACATAATTATAGCCTATAACACAATTCCCACACTTTGTACCTAAACGTTACAATGATTTCACAAGCAAAGAATTTACGTCTGCTTTTTCTATCAAACTTTGTTGCGATGTTTCTCAATACAAATACTGTAGTAAAGACTTACCGATTGCCGTCATGTAGTTTTCAAAATTATCACTTGAAAAGATTTCCCATTTTCCGTTAAATTTCTCCATTGTCTAGACTAACACCAGCTTGTTTTGTCTGTGCTATAATTTAGACTACAGTGTACTTGTGGAATGCCACAACAAGATTCCGCCCTTTGAAGAATATACTGTTTCACCCCAAACAATCGTCTGCTTTTTATCCTCGCTCGTGGTGTGGCGGGAAAATACCAACTCCACTCGGTACGTCGAGTTCTAAATATCGATCGAAACTTTTCCTGTCAGTTTTGAATGATTTATTGTTTGACAAGATGGCGGTATTTGTGTTCAATATCAATTTGCTTATAAAAAAAGAACTATGTACAGTCGACGAGACGACATGCTAAACCACAGACGGTCCAATAATAAAAACAAATGCCAGAAACGGCGTTATTATCACGTGCGCATATGTTTCAAATTAGACTCATTCGGTGCCAGAAAGCTAATCTCTGTGAACACAGAATACACCTACTAAATAAAATCATCATTAGATACCTATTAACGAAACAAAAACTTGTTAAAGAGAGAATGAATGAAATGGGGTTTAACGTCCTACGCTTCTGCACCTAGCCTGGAGATCGGGTGTCCAATCCCTGCATTGGCCGCGAAATTTCATCTCGATTTTCCGGCGTGTTTCCCCTTTTTCAGTGATGCAGACGGGGGCCTGACAAGGATAGCTGTCTAGTCGTTCGGGTGGGACGAAAAACCGAGGCCCCATGTACACATTGGCGTGCACGTATTAGATCCCTTGGCAGTTGGAATTCAGTTGCTGTCCGGGCAAACATTTTCCCTAGCACACTATATGGCGTATACCCGTCTTCAATTAGCCCAGGTTAGGTGCAGAAGCGTAGGACGTTAAACCCCATTTCATTCATTCATTCTCTTAAAATGGGGATGGTCCCTTTCAACTACGTGTCGAAAACTTTTAGAATCCTTTATGTTTTAGTTCAACGACCCTGACTCGCTAGTCTGGAGTCCTCTGGTTCACTGTCGATGTTGGCCGTGAAAGAGAGAGAAACAGAGATATGGATTTTAACGTCCACTCGACACAAACAAGGTTATTTCGGGACTAACATATGGTTTTCAATTATATTTCAATAATTAGCTTGCGCCTATGGGTCTTTAGCAGTGGGAGGAAACCGGAGGACCCGGAGAAAACCCACGAGGATAGACAGGCGACCCTACTCCATTCGGCCATCCACCCCCCCTCCCCCGGGAAATTTAATCTTGATTTTCTTACGTGGTTTTCACATGACAGTTGTTTAGGGCCTTATAATGTTATAAGGACAGCTGTCTAGCCGTTCAGGTTGTACGAAATCCGAGGTCCCGTGTGTACACAATTTTGTGCGCGTACAAAATCCCTTGGCATTTTGAATTCGATAATTACACATGGTAGGCCTACACACGTGCACTCAATCCGAACATGGACTAATTAATGTCAGAATTTACCACCAGTATTTACACAAAGTCGAGACTAACATGATGTGTTTATAACGGAGGTCGGGCGCCACGGTGGCTAAGTGGGTAAGACGCTGATTTGCTAGTATTGAGGTCGCGTGTTCGATCCCTGCATTTGCCGAGAAATCCTAAGAGGTTGGCATACGTGGTTTCCCTTTGCTAGTGATGCAGGACAAACAACTGTCTAGTCGTTCAGATGGGACTGAAACCCGAGGTCTCGTGTATACATTGGCATGTACGTAAAATTTCCATTGACAGTTGGAATTCGATATAAGAGTAGACCATAATGTCGTTGCCCGGGTACAAATTTCCCTCACAGCCAGAGGCGGATTGGGGCCGGGAACCGGCCCGGGCTCCCGTGTCAGAGCTGCCCCTTTTACTGACCGCGGAGCCCGTACGGGGGCGGGTAGCTCTTCCCCGGGAAAATTTTGAAAAATAATCCCCAAATATGCGATTTGGTGGCATATCTGATTGATGGGGACGGGGACTGAGATAACGTTGTTACACTGGGTTGCAGAACCCGAAATGCCCGAAATGCCAGAAAATTTTGAAAATTTAACCACCACTAACGCCCGTGTAAGCAATTCCAAAGGTTCCAATGGTTTTGTAGCCGAAATAAAATAAAACCAAGTAAGAACACCAAACCATAAGTAAAATTCTTTAAAAAAATCTGTAAAGGCAAAATAGTGTAATCATGCAAAATAGTGTAATCAGCAAATGGACTGTTCACCACTCTAAATTCAAACCACCCAATCAGCTGCATTCAAAAATAATAATCGATACTCAGTATAAATTCGCGGTATGCAATTAAAAAATGGGGAGAGAGAAAAATGGGATTTAACGTCCACTCAACATAAATTAGGTCATTTCGGGACTAACATAATATGGTTTAATTTTATTTCAATAATTCGCTAGCGCGTAGGGTCTTTAGCAGTGGGGGGAAACCGCTGGACCCGGAGAAAACCAACGAGGTTGAACAGGCGATCCTACTTCTTATCACGTACAACCGGGGATTCGAAACCACGCAGTTGACTCAATGACAGACTTTATGATACAGCGCGCGCACTCAAACCAATCAGCCATCCATCCCCTCAATTAAAAAGAGGGAAATTAGTGTTTTATTAGCGCTTGATGACAGTGTTAGGGAGCAAAATTTCAGGTTTACAGACAGCGGCACCGGTTTTCTTCGAGAGGAGAAGAAGCGGAGCTGACCTTGTATCGACCCCGCAAGAAAATTTTGGCATATTATTATTTGACGGTCGCAAACGCGTTTCACTGCTATTCAAGCCCGTAAAATTCATGTTTTATTAGATTTTGGGCACTTTTTTTTGCCAAGTAGATGAAATAATTTGTTTTTAGCTTTACCCGTCTGCCCGAAAAGTCAGCGCCCCCCCCCCCCCTTGCTCGTACGTCTATGTTGAAGAATTGAATGCGGACATGCAGTATATAGGCGTACGGGGCACAATTCATTTTTGAGACTATTTCCGACATCTAAATTCTGTAATTTTATCTCTGAAAGTAACGAGTTTAAAAAAATGTCAAGGTATGTTGAACACCAGCCTCAGGAAACTCCAGGAAAGCTTCTCGCGCTCATATTCAGCCAGCAGACCAGCTATGGATCAAATTTTGCTGAAGTTGAATTTTTTGGGAGTTACGAACCACCGGCCGACGTTTCTGGCGTATCCCACAAACAGGGAGCAGGTGACTTAATAATTAGTAAATTTGCGAGCGACAGTGATGGGGGAATCCGATGACACTTTCGGATGGAATTCGGAATCCCCATTGCATGATTCCGAATTCCGGCTCACACCCAGCACACCCGGCCCTGAAAGTCTATTATACCAGCCCATTCCAGACTCCAGTTATCACTTGGCGGCCGTTAAAGCCACGGGCCAAATACAACATGATCATCATCGCTCCATGGCCGGTGCAATCCCCCTCCCTCCCCATATTATGTTCAGTAGAAAAAAGGTTTTATTTAGAAGAATTGGACAACAAATAAAAATCATTTTTTGTCCGACCGGCCCTTTTTATTTATATCCGACCGGCCCTTTTTGTTTATATCCGACCGCCCCTGCTCACAGCAGACTATATCGCGAATGCCCGTCTTCATTAGCCCATTTGGACCAGAACAGTAGCGCGTTAAATTTTATTCCTGATCTACGACCTGCGATATAAGAGTAGGCCATAATGCCGTTGCCCGGGTACAAATTTCCCTCACAGCACACTGTATCGCGCATGCCCGTTTCATTAGCCCAGTTGGAACAGAACAGTAGCTCGTTGAATGTTATTCCTGATCTACGACCTACGTCGTATTAAAAGAATAAATATATTAGGACTATTAAAGATACATTATGGGGGATTAGATAATTAAAGAGTTGGCCGTTCTCTCACTCTCTACTCTCTCTCTCTCTCTCTAAACACACACACGCCCACACAAAATATATTTTATTCACGAATAGCTGGACGTTAAACCCCATTTCATTTAATAATACAAATGAGAAAGTGGATAGAGAACGTGTGTAATAGAATTCCAGATGTGTTATAGATTCCAGATCTTTTCTCTCTCTCTCTTTCTCTCCCTCTCTCTCACACACACCCATACACCCACAATAAATATATTTTAGGACGTTAAACCCCATTTCATTTAATAATAGAAATGAGAATGTGGATAGAGAACGTGTGTAAAAGAATTCCAGATGTGTAATAGATTCCAGATCTTTTCTCTCTCTCTCTCTCTCTCTCTCTCTCTCTCTCTCTCTCTCTCTCTCTCTCTCTCTCTCTCTCTCCCCTCTCACACACACACACCCCCACACAAATTATATTTTATTCACGAATAGTTGGACGCTAAATCCCGTTTCATTTAATAATCGTAATGAGAATGTGGATAGAGAACGTGTGTAATAGAATTCCAGGTGTGTAATAGATTCCATAACTTTTCTCTCTCTCTCTCTCTCTCTCTCTCTCTCTCTCTCTCTCTCCCTCTCTCTCACACACACACACACACACACACACACACTAAATATATTTTAGGACGTTAAACCCCATTTCATTTAATAATAGAAATGAGAATATCGATAGAGAACGTGTATAAAAGAATTCCAGATGTCCATATAAAACGTGTACAATAGAATGTTGATACAGGGGAGAATCGTATTAATCTAGATAATGTGTTTTGTGGACAATAAACTTGTTATATGAGGACAATAGATGATATTAATACACTGATAGCTCATCACTAACTATTATTACAAGTTTGTGTTGGCGGATTTAGCTTAATATGGTAACACAGGCTACAATTATATGGATACACAATTACTGAGTTTAATACTAATCGACGTTTCGACGAGGATACTCTCGTCTGTATCAAGCAAATGATACAGGTATGGGAACAGTAAACAAATATATACAGAATATGCAGCAAAAATACCATAAAATACAATTAAATCTTGTATTTGATTGTTATTTTAGTATCAAACTCAGTAATTGTTTATCCATAAAATTGTACCCTGTATAAATATCTTCAATTACTTAATGCCAACCAATCTTATGGTGGTTATTCAATCAAGACCCACTGTTGATTTTTGGGGAGAGGGTTAGATCTCATGCACACGCAGTGCCCTCATATAGCGGGGGAGGGGAGCTGAGAGGGGCATATGCCATGGTGTGAAACTTCTTGGAGGCGGCAAATTATCTAAGAGCATACCAGAAATCCCCTTTGAATATTTGTGAACTAGCCTTGGAGTCTGAGATAACAAATCACCGGCCTTCGCTTCCACCAAACCTGTGTAAACCAGTTCATATTTCACCTTATAGAGACGGGTAGAATTATGATTTTTCCAAGACAGATTATTGGGCTTTTCGATTGGGGAAATAAACACCATTACATTTTGGATTTTATCTTTAGTTTAAAGGTTTCGAGAAACAGGACCCTGCTGTAATTAACATTATAGACGCCCGAGCCAAACAACAGGACGTTTAACCCCATTTATTATGTAAATTCATTTTAATATTGATATTTTGTATCTTTAAGTTATTAAGATAAAATTTCACTTATTATAAAAAGTCAACTGAGCGCAAGCAAGCACAAGAGTTACAGTGTGTGGGGGTAGGGTGGGGCACTGAAACGTTTGCCAGGGGCCAGTGCCGGATTAAGGCACAGGTATGTTGAGCTCAATGACAAAAGGAATTAAGTTAAATTTAGCAACAGAAAATTTATTACAAACATATTCAGAAGATTGCCAACTGGCCCGTATCTAGCGGGGGTGCAAGGGGTACATCGTGCCTCTGGGAATATAAGGCGCCCCCTCAAAAGATTTTATCACACAGTGATACCATTAAGATAGTCTACTGAACAGTCAGTCGGGCGGTTTTAAGGGTGCCCACACGCCAATGGGTATCTGATTCGTTTGCACTGATCCAAACTTTCTTATGTCACTTATGTGGAGGCAATGGGCGGATCAAAGGGTCGGGGGAACCAGGAGGAAATGCCTAACCTAAATATGGCGCCATATAAAATACAAAATCTACTCTTCGATACCACCAGAGTGGCCGAAAAACGTGTTTTCAGCAGTATCCCCCTATCACTCTTTCCGTTCAGCGCCTGCCCCACCACATGATATTAGAGGGTTCTTTTTAGTCGCCATATCGACACTTGTTAGGGCCTTATCGGTCTTTGGTGACGCCGCCGCCAAATGACATTATTAGAGATTCTCGTTCTGGTCGCCCTATCCACATAGTTCTTAGTTAGAGGACAAGAAACTTCCATTTTGGTGGGTTTAACACCAAAACGAGAAATAGCTCCCCAGCGCCGCCGAAATTGACGCACGAGATCACTTTGATTGCGACTCCAAGTGCATGGAAAACGCATTTGCGGCAGTCTTATTTCCAAATTTCCAGACATCCCCTCCCCTAACCGCTGCCACATGCGCACGCGGGACCTCAGCTTTGCCGGTCGACGCTCCACGCTCATTAACTCGGGCATTATATTGCCCCCCCCCCCTACCAATCTGCTGCACCCTCACTTTTAAAATCCTGCTGATGGCCGTAATTGACAGTCTTGTATTTACTATAAGTAGCCCACATATTCCCATTCACTGCCTAGTGCCTAGCTAGATTACGACTTTGCGTGCTTTTGTGACTGCAAATTCTTCAGATGAAGAAGTATGCAATTTTTAAAAATAAAGGCATGCATTTTTGTCATCACCTGTTAATTATCAAAAAAAATGTACTTCATTATTTTGTGGCCTGGATTTTTGGCTGGCCCTAAGGCACGTGCCTATTTTGCCTTATGGTTAATCCAGCACTGCCTGGGGCGTCACATAGGCTTTTGAGGGCCCTGTGCACACCTACAGATTTCACCAAGGTCACGATATGTATACAGGGTTAGGAGGACACGTGAGTGTTTCTGAGGATTGTGGGTTAAGATAGGGCTAAGTCGTGGGTTAGGTTTAAGAAATTGGGTGAGATGTCGAGATTCCCGAATTTTTTAGATTCGTTCTATTTTTCTCACACACAGTAAAATGGTAGCCCTGTAGCCTCAAGTAACAAGGTAGCTGGGTTGCATTCGAATTTCATCATGGAAGTCGTTTTCCAGTCGTTCGGGAGAGGAGCGTAACTATTTGCATTATTTGCGTATTGGGTTGCAGAAATCTTCAACGCTTTTGGCGAAAACTTCTGCGTGTCGATGAGTTTAAGCCCTGTTCACACATCGCCTGTTCAATCGTTCGTAAGGTTACACACCAGATTCCAGTGACGTTGGTATAGCAGACAATTATAATTATGGGAATAGTCTAGCATACGTTGGAGATAGAAAAACGATTTAAAAGGTTCTACCACCACTATTTCCTTGACTAAATTCACAATCGCGCATGTCAAGGTACAGTGACCAGTGGTGCCGTTAGGGACCATCCATACACCATTACAGGGCGTTGCTCCTTGGTACAGATAGGTTAAATAAAGACTTTTCAAGACCGTTTGGGGATTGCAATCAGATGCAGTCTGGCCTGTGTTACCAGCCTCACTCCAATCTAAAGAGGGTAGATTCATTTTAAGACTGTATGCAGCCACAGAGATCCGAGCACCCACAATCATGTGACATACTTCGACCAGCGCGAAGACCATGATGATACTAACTCTTAGCGAATCGCTAAGAATTTTCAGGACAGCGTCGAAAATAATTATACAGTTTGGTTGGACGTCCCTTGATCTGGAGACCATATTCTTCAACCAGACACAGCAAGTCCAGCACTGCAATTCGCTTAAAATAAACTGACGTATTTCCTGGCGATGACAATGTTTTGAGTAGGATTTGAAGCAAGATTTTGGTGGGTGTTTTAAGTCCCAATATATTACCAAACCATTCAGTTGGTACATGGGAAGGTATCTTTAATATATAGTGACAGCTCATTACTAATATCACTGCTGAGGACCCCTACGCGCAAGGGAATTATTGAAATAAAATTAGAACCATATATTTTAGTCCCGAAATGACCTAGTTGTATTGAGTGGACGTTGAACCCCATTTCTCTCTCTCTCATTACTAATACAATCAGGCAGTTTATACACGGCAAGGCATTTTTGGTATACTGGGGGTTTGGATGGCGGAATTGTTGGCGTCCGCTAGGTTAACTGGCGTGGTTTCGATTCCCCCGGTTGTAGGTGACAAGGAGTAAGGTCGCTGGTCTAACCTCGGTAGTTTTCTCCGTATCCTCTGGTTTTCACCCACTCCTACAATTGAACCATGTGTTAGTCCCGAAATGACCTGGTTTCTTTCGAATGGACGTTAAATCCCATTTCTTCCTCTCTCTCTCTTTAATAATACGGACAGCTCATTACCTATATAATCAGTCAGGTCATCATCATCAATTAATTATTTATTGATGTCCTTCTGAATAGATTCCACGCTCATTTATCTTGTTATTAGAAGGCGGTCACACGAAGGAATACATGAGAGCATGGATAAACGAATGAACACATGAAGATAATTAATGTTGACATAATCTGTTTTGAATCCCGAATAAAACATAGCAGGGCGAATGAATGAATGAATGTTGTTTGGAATCTTGAATGTAATCATGCAAAATGTTTTAAAGGGACATTAAACAAGAGCTTAATCTGTCTATTGCAGTTTTGTTTAATATTTTGTCTTTTTATATTAATTTTGAATTATCTTATCTAAATCCTACATAATAAATCTTTAAACAATAAACTAGCCCACTTGTATATTATTCGCGACTTTGCCTCGCTTTCCAATTTTTTTATTAACTTTTTAAAAAACGAACCGTTCCAATCCACTTAATATCGCGAGTATCCGATGTCATCGAGAGATGATTATGGTCTTGTTTCGTTAATAAATGTGTAAAGAATTTACTCGAAATTTTAAAAACAATTATGTTAATTATAGAGACCAAGAAATGTATTTCATGGAATTACCATTGAAGTCAATCGGGGGGGGGGGGGGGGGGTTCTAGTTTGAATCCGTGGAAATAAATGTTTTTGATGCGGATTGGTAATTTTAAGAGTTATGCCCCATTATACCATTCCCTTGTCCTTTAATTTAACACTAAAAGCCATTCGGCAAAGCTTCCAGTAACCTACTCTACAGAGTGACTAAAACCAAGACTGGAGATGGAAATGCTGGAATGTGAATGCGACAGATTCTACGATAATTAGGTTATTATCCCGTGACTATTAGCCGATTATTGTTAAAACATCGACGAACTATTGATATTAATGTGACGGGAATGGTGGGAGCGAGATGACCGGCCAGGTAGAGGTCGAAGGGCGGCACTCTAGACCACTAGGTCATCCCAACTCCCAAAACATCAACGAACTAATGATATTAATGTGACAGGAATGGTGGGAGCATACGTAACTAACGTTCGAAAATAAAATGGTAATGCCATGCACCTCCTATCTCACTAATAGGGTCTGGTGGTATTATGTACATTCTCTGCCATGCACCTTCTCTTGTGGTCGTACTCGTTTATACTCCCACACACATGCGCACATCCTGTGCACTGTCCCTCACCCAAACGCACACCTTTCTGGTTGAAATTCTTTTCAACCATTCCTGAGATCTTTGGGACAACATAAAAAATGTTGCCCAAGGGGTTTCGCCATTTATAGATAATCTGGTTTTCTTTCCATTGGGTTGACTCTCTGGATAAACTGGGGGGGGGGGGGGTGCAGGGGGTGTTGAGAATTAAGAGATTGATTGTGAGAACCATAATGTTCGCTTCTGGTATATTATGAAAATATATTGTCCATGATTTGAAAATGTCTTCTATATTGGTTGCAAGGTCACCACCAAAAACACCTTTCTGTTGGAGCTCTGTATCTTCAACCATGTGACTAGAGAGAGAGAGAAATGGAGTTTAACGTCCACTCAACACAACTAGTTCATTTCGGGACTAAAATATGGTTTAATTTTTTTCAATAATTCGCTTGCGCGTAGGGGTCTTTAGCAGTGGGAGGAAACCGGAGTGCCCGGAGGAAACCCAGGAGGTTGCGAAGGCGCCCCTATCTCCATGCCACATACGCTCACACCAGGGCTCGAAACCACAGCCGCAAACCAGAGGTCGAAGAACGGCACTCTAAACCACTAGGCCATCCCACCCCTCCACCATGTGACCAACAAACATAGTTTAAACTCCCCAAAAATGGGTTTTATATTTTTCGAGAAGGGGGAAATAAATAATTCCTTTTCTTTTTTAACATTTTAATCATCATTCTCAATTCAACTATACAATATACTTAAACACAACAACATATACAAAATAATAATAATATGTACAATTCATTGGTTAAATTAAATAACTATATAATATTGCAGACAAAATATTGAATTAATACGGCATATAAATAACATCTCCATATTACACTTATAATAATGCCCTTATAATTCCTTCGAATAAATAATTTATTTCAACATTAATCTCCATTCATTATCCCTATAAAAAAACACTTAATTTAAACTATAATTATAATTTCAACATTGACTCCATATTCCTTTAACATAAACTTTATTTCAAAATGGCCTCCATATTCCTTTAACATAAACTTCATTTCAACACGGTCTTGATAATCCCTCAAAAATAAACTTAATTTCAACAAAGTCTCCATATTCCTTTAACATAAACTAAATCTGAGCCATAATTATAACATTTTAACATGGTTTCCATTTTTCCTCAACAAAAACTTCATCTAAACTAAAACCATAATGATAGCACTTTATCGATTCTGACAGAAAGTGCATCAAAACCAGACAACTTGATTCATTGACACAAACTCGGATCCAACTCACACACTTTAAACCCATTCCGGGACACAATCAACCAGATACAGAGAGAGATGGGGTTTAACATCCACTTGACACAAGTCAGGTCATTTCGGGACGAACATGGTTCAATTTTATTTCAATAACCTCGCTTGCACGTAGGGGTCTTTAGCAGTTGGAGAAAACCGGAGGACCTTGAGAAAACCCACGAAGTTGGACCATGTACAGCCATTTCCAACATAGTCCCGAACTGTGACAGACTAATAATATCTTGCATAAATAAAGTTAACTTTTTAAATTCATTGCCTTAAATATAGTTTTGACACTGTCATAATCATTCTAGTTAATTTTGTTCTTATACAAAAAAATTAAAATATTAACAAATGCTCTTAAGAAAAATTACCCTTAAAATAATCCTGTCAGAAGCCCTTTAATTAATATACATGTACAGCTATATTTTGTGCCTTTAGAACCAATTATTAACTAGATACAGCAATGAACTATAACACATACTTATAGAAGAACCATTAAAAATTTATTTTGGCAAAGTTTTCAAGCAAATGAGAGAGAGCGAGAAATGGGGTTAGTCCACTCGACACAAACTAACCATTTCAGGACTAACATATGGTTTAATTTTATTTCAACAATTCACTTTCGCATTGGGATCTTTTAGCAGTGGGAGGAAACAGGAGAACCCGGAGAAAACCCACAAGGTTGGACAGGCGACCCTACTCCTTGTCACGTACAACTGGGGAATGAAAACCACGCCAAATGATTCAATGACCGTCAAAGCAAATGATGAAATACAATTCAGAATCAAAACTTTGTTAAAATAAATTAGTAATTATTCTTCCATCAGTATATGTGGACCAATTTTTCATTTAATATTTCAAAACTAAAATTCAATCTTATACAGCCATGATTTTCAACCTGGGGGGAAATTGATCACTTTCAGGGCATTTCCAAAATCATATACATTATTATTCTGGGGAAATGGTGATGGTGGGCTGCAGGTGTCAATTTGGAAACATGGGTTCTGGGGTGACTGTACATGCCAGTCATGATACAAGTTTACTTGTGGAAATATGGCATAATTTTTAAAAGCCCATTTTGGAAAGCACCCTTGTTAAGAAGGAACGACTCAAGATAAGGTTGAAAACCAGGGCTAGCCTATAGAGAGTTTGCCTTATCACTAATAAAATTAACACACCAGATCTTGACGTAAATCAAGATCTATAATATACAAATTCCATTTTGATTCATTATTCAAATTTATGTAAGTTCTCATATTTGAGTGGGGTTGTAACTATGGATACCTAATTAATGCTCTTAAAAATATATTACCATACGTGGTTGCCATGGTAATCTAGTCTGTTTTATTATTATCCATGCTGTTTCTATAGCGATTACGTAACCATGACAGATCAGATTGTATTTTTTGACGGATGACTCGTAATGTTGTGGCAAAATTTCCCGCGAACAGAACAAAGTGAATAGCGGCCAGAACGATCACCTGGAATAAGTAAACAAAAACAAATACTTTTTTTAAACTGTTTTTTCATGTTTAAATAATACCATAATAGAGAAAGAGAAATAGGTCTAACGTCCACTCAACACAATGTAGGTCAAACATAAGGATCAATTTTATTTCAATAATTCATTTGAGATTTGGCTTGGGACTTTTGAAACTGTTTTCACAGTTAATTAATACCAAAACAGAAAGAGAGAAATAGGGATTAAAGTTCACTTGACACAATCTAGGTCATTTTAGGACAAACATATGGTTCAATTTTATTTTAATAATTTTTTTGAGCTTTGGCGTCTTTAGCTTGGGAAGGAAACCATTGGACTCAAAGAAAAACACAATGTTAGACAGGTGACCCACTCCTTGTCATGTACAAGTGGAGAATTGAAACCAAGTCAGTTGACTAAATTACAGACCTTATGATGTAGTATTACCCCCCACCCCACCCCCAAAATAGGGAGCAATAGTGGTTTAGTGAGTAAGGTCACTGTCTCAATAACCTGGTGGTCTCAGATTCAATACCTGTATTGACAATTTTGAGGAACATTTCAACGAGATAATTGATTGAAATATAAGAGACGATCATACCTGCCATTCTTTACATTCGGGTAACAGTGACAGATGATATAAAATATAGGCATTATAACACTGGAAGAACTGGAATATGAAACATTATTGTACAACATTTCAGGTACGTATCCAAATGAAGATGAATTGGCCACAGAAAACTTTAGGTCAGACATACATTAAAAATTTTGGACAAACAAATCCCAGCCTAACCAAATGACTTGCATTAAGAAAGAGAGACAAGAGAAATTGGGTTTAGCATCTACTCGACACAAACTAGGTCATTTTGGGACTAACGTATGGTTTTCAATTTTTGTTTCAATAATTTGCATTCACATAGAGATCTGTAGCAGTGGGAGGAAACCGGAGTGTCTGGAGGAAACCCACAAGGTTGAGACTTGCATCAAATTAAATGTGTCGGACAATACCCATGATAAGTGGCTATTTCTAAGATGTGTTTCAGATTTCATCAAGTTCAATACCAATATTGTGTACAATATACAACCTCTCCAATAACAAGACAATGCTGCAGTGTCTGAATGAGTGGAGGTCCTGTATCAGGCGTTTCCATCAGGGTGTTTCCATCAGGGCCTGCCCCCCCCCCCTTGTCAGTGGTGCAAGGGGCAATGTATAGTCATTTGGATGGGAAGAAAAATTGTCAGAGTCGGTCGTAGTTCAGCTGTCCTGGCCCAATTTTCTTCATAGAACACTGTATGAGGTATGCCTGTCTAAAAATGTTTGAACAATACAATGATTCATGATTCCCCTCCAAATGACTAGAGAGAATTTATTCCCGATTTAAAAATATGAGATAATTAATTATAAAATAATAGACTTACATAGCCAAAGAAAATTGGAGGAAGTAAAAATGCCAGCCCTTTCCACATCCATGACATGAACCCTTCTGTAAAAACAATAAAAATACAAGTGATTTATACAGTTATGGTGTATGTCACGGAATTATCACTATACAATTACGTCTAATGTAGGGTATTAGCCAATGGAATGGTCCGATTAGTCAATAATTGTGCGAAATTCTGCAATTCACTAAATGAGCATTTCTTTTAAGTGACTTATAGTAATTGAACAGTAACACACTTAACACTTTTTATGGAATAACAATTACTGGTTTATTAACATGCAAAATTTTGACGATGACACTCTCCTCTTTATCAAGCTAACGATGTTAATAAACCAGAGATTGTTATTCCATAAATACACGTAGTGTTAGTGTGTCACTGAACAAACAAAACTTGTTTTAACAGAAGGGGGCCCCCTGGTTAGTGAGCCAACACCTCACCCACTGAGCCACTGCCCAATATAATCAAGACTAGACTAACATAAGGAGAGAGAGAGAGATAAATGGGGTTTAATGTCCCCTCGGCACAAACTAGGTCATTTCGGGACTAACATATAGTTTAATTTTATTTCAATAATCTGCTTGCGCGTAGGGGACTTTAGTAGTGGGAGGAAACTGGGAGGACCCTGAGAAAACCCACAAGGTTAGACAGGCGACCCTACTCCTTGTCACGTAAAACAGGGGATTCGAAACCACGCCAGTTGACTCAATGACAGACCTTTATGATACAGCGTGCATGTGCTAACCATTCAGCCATCCACCCACAACCCCCCAACATAAAGAGGAACCTTCTGGTTAGCAATCTAGCACCTTATTCATAGGATCACTGTAGCTACCATGGTGTGCACTTAAAAAAACCCTTGGCAGTTGGTATTCGATACAAGATTAGGCCATAGCATGGCTGTCCAGGAAAGATATCCCTCATATATAACACACTGTATGGTGTATGAAAGTCTTCATTCATTAGCCCAGTCAGAGCAGAACAGTAGTCTATTAAACTTCATTTTATTTCTTGTTTATCTCATAACTACGAGATACAAATGGATCAATTTTGAGAATTACTTTATAAAAAATGCAATGGGGTTTTGCGCCCTCCTGTTCTGCTCCGAACGAATTACTTTATAAAGAATTTATAAATAATAAACACTTGAAAATTGATATGGTTTAATTTGGCGAAGATAGACCTAATTTCTCTTCTGTGTTAAACTATTCATAACTATAGTTTAATTTCAGCTAATAGTGTTGTACTTGTGTACAACTTAAAGGGACTGTCCCGAATAGAACAGAGCACAAAAAAAAAATTATGAAATTTAAACGCCAAAATATAGAAGACTGGTGTATATACTCTGACTCAAAATTCAGTTCAAAATATTGAGTCGTTTGGATGTGAGCGTTAAAACAGCTTAACCTGACACGTAACCCTTTTAAGATTTTTGGTCAATTCTTTAGTTGGGTGACACGATAATCAATTCCCCTTCCTTTAGAGGTCTACACGGTGAATAGTCCATGTGTTGACTTGATAACAAAAGGTAAATTTCACCTAAACATTATTTTTATAAAATAAAACTCTGGTTTAATCAAATCACCGCATAGTTTTATTCTCAAAAACATTATCGGGATTGACCCTATTAATCATAGTGTTTAATTTTGATTACCAAGCGTCTAATTAACTAGTGTTTAATTTGTTAATTAGACGCTTTGTAATGAAATAGATATGAATAATTTAACAGAACAGAAGAGAAAGATAAACCATACCAATTTTCCAGTGAAACCTAACTCATCTATGGTCAAAAGAAACGAGTCGGAAAAAAGTGCAACTGTCTAAATTTTAAAAGTGGAAACCCAGCTTTGACCTTTAACCTACCTGCAGTAATATCCATGTCATGACCTTCACCTAGTGATCGCATCCTGTATAAACATCCACTCTGATAATAATACTGCATCACATAAACACAACCTGATAATATATAAAGAATAATAATAATAATGTCCTAAAATCCAACCGAAGCTGCTCTTTGGTAACATTATGGTCAATTACTAGAAAAAACACTAGTTAAAAGGAGAACACGATCAACACTTAAAAGAAAACGTTTCTAAAAAGATGGGTTTTAAGATTCTGTTTAAACCCACTGTCAACCTGATAATATAGAAGAAGAAGAAAAAGAAGAATTGTTTTATTAATGTGTCAAACATTGTACAATAGCAAAAAAAACACAATTTACAAGAACAAATTATAAGTGTACAATGTCCGGCCTTTAAGGCCTACGAGACACAACAAGCATGATAGTAAATAAATACATGTAAGTAACAGATATAAATATAAATAAACACAACCTTATAGTATATAAAATACAATTATAATATTCAAATAACTACATCACTTTGATTTGTGTAAAATAATACAAGTGTTAATTTAATTAAGTTTCGTGTTTTGATTTGCTTTTTAAAAGGTCCACAAATTGATCTATAGGTGGGTAGAGAGAACAATGAGAGAGAGGACCTAGAACAAACTGCAATAGAAATCATTTCTTTGGGAACTGTACGGATGGTCTCTATTACTCCAATAACAAAAGTGGCCAGAATCGGTCTTGGGGAAATTTACTATTACTCAACATTTAATTGTACAGGTTTATTTTCATGCAAATTGTAAAGGTTTATGAAAATGAAACTGCACATAGAGACTGTTCCTCATCACAGAAATGGGGATCAGGGTGGCTAAGTGGGTAAGGAACTGGCTCGCTAGTCTGAAGGTTGGATGTTCGATCACAGCATTGGCCGAGAAAGCTCATGAAGATTTTTCAGTGGGGGTTTTCCCTTGTCAGTGATTCAGGATGGAGGGACTGTGTTTACATTGCCCTGCATGTCAAAGATCCCTTGAAGTTAGAATTTGATATAAGAGTAGGTCGTAGCACACTTTATGACATATGCCCAGTTTGGAGCTAAATAGCACATCCTGTGGACCCAATTAAAAAATTTATCTTTTTTTCAATATTCTTAAATAAATTTACATGAAGAATTCTACTTAATTAATTCTATTATTAATAGACTGTCCATTCAACCATAAAAAAGGTTTAAATTGTACTTACTTAAATATAGTATAAAGAAGATGTACTGTTTACGGAATAATTGATACGTCAAACTATCTGGCCTGTAATATAAAATATATAAACAATGTCCTGATGTGGAATAATATTTCTAGATTTGCTAACTCTTAACAGGCCTTAATCTGATTAAAACACATATCTTTTTTCATTTTGTTTTTTATAGTTCAGAATTTCGTTTCACTTGTCTTTACTACACTAGGATCTGGAAGACTGGTTACACATGTATAAAACATGTGTTCTGGGTGATGAGGGGGATTACTAATTAGTACAGGAAACACTCCGTCACAGCGAGTTCCTGGCATACCGTGCACAGACTTATGGGTAGCCCATAAGAAAGATCAACGCTGATTAGGTAATTATATGTCTAACGTCATAGGGTCAAAAACCGTGAATAGAGACCAACGAAAGTATAAAAAAACAAAAAACAAAAACACAGATCTGTATGTTAATCATATTGAACTTGCCCCGGTTTGTTAACCAAATTCATGCTGAGACCGTCTGAGGGTTGATGTCACGTTGTTGTTAGATATGTCGTGACGTCACACGACCTACATAATGCAGATTGACCTACTAGATGAGATTGAAGCTCTATGATGATACAACATAAACACACGCTAACCATTTGGCTATTCACCACCGCTGTGTGTTTGTGAAACTAGAACCCTTATCAATCGTATCAAAATATACATGTGTAAATATATTATACTGTTCATCATTATACAATGACATTATTTATGAATAGTCCAAAGATGGACGAAAAGTACTTTAAAATGTTTAATATTATTAAAACCAGTGTTGGAATCAGTTTGTGTCAGCATACCATTTATCTTCTCATCGTTTACCATGAAAAATATAGGTTGCCAGGCAAAGAAACACACGCCCACAGCAGCTAAATCCTCCGGGCAGACTACAAGAGGTGTCATATATTTTCCTTTTTTGGAAATAAAACATTTATAATACACTAAAATCTGATTAAAAGTAACTGCAGACGGACGGGGGCGACGGCAAAATATATACGGCCACATTTCAATGTGGTGTTTAAAAAATAGTGCAGCTTTACAGTTGCGCAAATATTTCTGGATGTATGTATATATATAAACACTTACCAAATTAAACTGATACCAGCACATACTGTGGATATAAAATGATGGGTTACCCACCAACCTTTTATTCTGTAAATAAATATAATCAACAATTTTTAACATATGTTATATAGAGAGAGACAGACACAAACTAGTCATTTCAGGACTGACATATGGTTCAATTTTATTCCATATTTTACTTTGCACACATGCTAACCATTTGGCCATCCACCACTACTCCCCCTCCATATGTTATAGAAATGAAAACATGAGATGGAATTTAACATCCTACCATTCTGCTCCATCTCGGCTAATAAAGATGGGCAGTGTGCTGTGACAGAAATTTTGTCCGGACAGTCGAGCTATGGCTTACTCTTATATCGCATTCCAGTTGCCAAGGGATCTTTCAAGTGTACACGGTACCTTGCTTTTTTTGTCACAGCTGTTCATTGTTAGGCCCTTGGACCACACTAAAAAATCCAGATGAACTTTCTTGGCCAAAATCTGAAGCAAACCTATAGGCTCCTGACTAGCAAGCCAACGTTTTACTCACTAAGCCGTCTAGAGAGTGTGATTATCATACAGATTCTAACAGTGTAGTTATGATACATTAACGGTACAGAGTGTAACAGACTGTCTTTTATAACTAACCTTGATCCGTTCACAACCAGTATACTTTCTCTAATGGTTAACGTACAATAATACCATACCAATAAAAAATTTAACACAGCATCGATCCATCTAAAATATACAAAAACAAATAGTGAGGGAAATGAAATGGAGTTTAACATCCTGGTGTTCTGCTCCGAACTGGACTAATGAAGACGGGCATCGCCATACAGTGTGCTTTGAAGGAAATTCCAACTGCACGACAATGAGTACACAGGGCCTCAGTTTTATGTCCCAACCGATCGACTAGACAGCTGTTCTTATCAGGCCCTCCGTCCTGCACCACTGACAAGGGGATGAATTTTCTCGACCAATGCAGAGAACGAACATGCGACCACCAGGCTTGTGAGCTAGCGCCTTACCCACTTAGCCACCGTGGTTCTAACTAGCTAAAGACGTTTAACATTTAGTATCCAAATTTCAAATATTATCCCTTGGCTCCAACTAGCTAAAAACATCTAACAGAGAGCGAGAAATGGGGTTTAACGTCGACTAAACACAACTAGATCATTTCGGGAGTAACATATGGTTTAATTTTATTTCAATAATTCGCTTACGCGTAGGGGTCTTTAGCAGTGGGGGAGAAACTGGAGTGCCCAGAGGAAACCCAAGAGGTTGAAAAGGGGCCCCTATCTCAATGCCACATAGGCCCATACTAGGGCTCAAAACCAGAGCCACAAGCCAGAGGTGGCCGGCCAGCTAGAGGTCGAAGCGCGGCACTCTAGACCACTAGGCCATAAAACCACCCCACCCCCCCCAAAAACGTCTCACAATTAAGTAGAAAAAATTTCAAATATCCATTGAGTAAAGTTTTTTTATCATTACAACAGTTTGATCTGAAATTCATGTGATCTATGACACTCAGGTGAAGCGAAGGAGCTGTAAGAAGGTGAGTACTAAATAGCAAGACCTGCCCAGGTTCAGAAATCAGTGATATACAAAGGGAAGTAACTGTGTAAGTGATATACAAAGGGAAGTAACTGTGTAAGCCATATATAAAGGGAAGTAACTGTGTAAGCCATATATAAAGGGAAGTAACTGGTGTCCTACCTGTATTCTGGAATGAAATGCATGAAAGCTGATAAAAACATGACAACATAACTAACTGTCAGCTTAAACTTCTCATAATCTTGTTTATATTGGTATCTAAATAAAAATAACATTCATATTATATCTTGTTTGTATTGGTATCTAGATAAAAATAACATTCATATTATATCTTATTTGTATTGGTATCTAGATAAAAATAACATTCATATTATATAAAGAGAGAGAGAAATGGGGTTTAACGTCCACTCAAAACAACTAGGTCATTTCGGGACTAACATATGGTTTAATTTTATTTCAATAATTCGTTTGCGCGCAGGGGTCTTTAGCAGTGGGGGGAAACCGGAGTGCCCGGAGGAAACCCACGAGGTTGAGAAGCCAGAGGTGGCCGGCCAGCTAGAGGTCCAAGCGCTAGACCACCCCAACCCCTGATATTAAATAAAATACTGGCAGATGTGTGAGAGAAATGAAATAGGGTTAAATGTTCTACTATTCAGCACTGACTGGGCTAATGAAGAGGGGCATATACAGCATACATTGTACTATCAGAAAAATTTAGCCATGACGACCTACTCTTATCTCAAATTCCAAGTGTCAAAGGATCTTTTTTAAGTGCATACTTATGTGTACATGGGATCTCTGTTTTCGTCCATTACAAACGGCTATACATGTTTGTTATCCCTTGCCAGGCCCGTCGTCTCTCACGATAGGGAGGGGGGGGGGGAGCCATGCGGGAAAATACCAATGAACTTTCTCAATCAACATGTGATCAAAACACAGGACCTCCAGGTTAGCGAGCGAAAACTCTACAGACTGAACCACCTTAATTCTGTACATTCTTGTTCCTTGGACAACTGTGCATCAAGCTTAGATACGATGTCATAATTCCATGATGGTGACCATTATGCCAAGCTCTATTCCCAGGCTATAGTAAAGTATGCTTGTATAGTTAGGTTTAAATATGAAGGTCAATTGCAGAATTTGCGTCAAGTAAGGCAACACCATTCAAACTCTATCCAACAATCACGACCCCTAACCTATTTACATCTTGCGACCTTTGACGAAATCTGCAAGAGGCCTTGATATTTAGACCTGACCATGCTGGTATATATAAATTGTACTTACTTATCAACTTTGTTTAAGAGTGAGATATTGACACTTCCTAATATAATACTTAAATATATCCTGAAAAACATAAACAAATACGAATTTTATAAATGCTGAAAAAAACAAACAAAAATAAATTAACAGAGTGTCTATTGTTACCATGAGATTGAGCAAAGTTTAGAACGAATTCCAAAATGGCTGCCAATCTCCCCAAAACCAGCTTTGCAAAAAAAGCCGCATTTTCAATGTTTTCAGAATTGAAGGCAGCAATTAAGAGATGGAAAGGGTTGGGACTATTTTTACAACTTTTCAGTTTTTAACTTCGCCGATTGAGGGCTTTGAAATCATTGTCGTAACAATACCCTGGGGACTATTTTTACGACTCGTTGTAACAATAGCCACTGCCATCAATTAATTATACATGTACCCTGAAAAACGCACACAAATACAAGTTAAATTTACTGAATATACCAATCTGATTAAAACACAGATCCAATTTCGTTTCGTTTTTTATAGTTCAAAATTTCGTTTTTACTTGTCTTTACTACTCTTGGATCTGGAAGATTTGCTATTTAACTTGTGTTCTGCATGAAATGAGGGGTCAGCCAATCAAATGGTCTGTCGCATCGACCGTTTGAAATTTTCATGCGCGAAAATTATGGGTTTGACATTACCAGCCAATGACGTCTATACTAACACAAAACAAAAGTAGATTTTAAAAAGCATGGCGGTCGCTAATTGGTTAATTGAATGATTGACGCTATCAGGTCAAATGTCGTGTGCTAGATACCCGACGGCATAGAACGCGAGCTACCACTACAACTTGTTAGATCTACTATGTAGTGTAGGCCATCGAAAGTATATAAAACAAATCGAAATATAGATCTGTATTTGAATTAGATTGTTTATTCATACTCATCAATATGTCAGATTGAAACCATGTCACTTGACCCAATGGCAGACTGTATGATATAAAGCAAACACTTTATACCATTTGACCCCCCCCATCATATAATAATAGAGAAATTATTCATTTGGTCATATTTATGTCGACGCCTAAAGTAATTGACTCAATGGCAGACCTTATGAAATAAAGTGAACACAGTTTATTCGACACCAAAAGTAATTGACTCAATGACAGACCTAAAGTGAACACAGTTTATTGGATGCCTTAAGTAATTGACTCAATAGCAGACCTTATGACCTGAAGTGAACACAGTTTATTGGATGCCTTAAGTAATTGACTCAATGGCAGACTTTATGATCTAATAGTAAGTGCAGGGGGACTGCGCCACATATGATTTACATAAAAGACAAATATAACGACAAGTCATTCGCACGATCTGTGCCAAGGGCCAAATTGGAAAAATGCCTCATGCCTAATTTGCTACCCTTGTCAAATGACGCGATTATTATTATTATCATTATTATTAAGTGAACACAGTTTATTGGTTGCCTAAAGTAATTAATACCAATACACCATAGCTGTTAAAAAGTCAAACAAACCCATTTTTATGTGGTAGAACTTCTTCCATATCTCGGAATTCAATTTTCCTCTTCGCAATGTTTTTCTTCAAATTTTCCAACTGTTCTTTTTCGTCTGCTGTAATTTCTGATCCTACCCTAATAAATAAAAAAATCAGGAGTAAGGCCATAATTAAAAGATTGTTTGTTTGCCCAAACGCTACCTACCCAAAAAAAGCTACCTACTTAAATTCTTTTATTGCCGTTTTTGAAGGCTTCACAATGACACCCACATGCGAAATAATCGGTCGGGACAAAAGAAAGACCTGCAATAGGCAGATTTAGCTCTGCATAAGGTATGTTTAATAAATGTCAAATTAATAGTTTTAACTAGGGTTAAAATATAACATTTTAGGCCTAAAAGCACCAGAGAGCAGTTAGACTGGCTGCATGGAATAGGGGCTATATTATTATAATGTATAATATGTTTAATGAATTAATAATAACCTGACAACTTACTTTTTTAAAGATTCGTTGATTTGTTTGATGCGATATCGATGATGTGCTATGTTGGCTACACATTTCTTTTGACATGAGACCATTTGTTCCAGTTTCTTCTGATATTCCTTGTGGTCATCCTGGGGAAAAAAGAAATTTAAAACAGGTATAGAAAGAGAACAAAATGGGTTTAAACAGCCACTCGACACAAACTAGATCATTTTGGGACTAACTTATGATTAGATTTGTTTATAATAATTCACTTGTACGAAGGTGTCTTTAGCAATGGAAGGCAACTGAAAAAAAACAAGAGAAAACCAATAAGGATTGACAAGCCACCCTACTCCTTGTTGAAACCATGCCACTCAATGACCGACCTTATGACCAAACCTGCACACGTTTAGCCAATTGGCCACCTTACTCCTTAACAACAGGGGGATCACGTGGCTAAGAGAGTAAGGTGACAATTCACCAACCTGGAGTTCGGGTGTTCGTTCCCTGCATTGGCCGAGAAAGTTCATCTCGATTTTCCGGTATGGTTCCCCCTTGTCAGTGATGCAGAACAAGAGGGCCCCGACAAGGACAGCTGTCTAGTCGTTCGGATTGGATGAAAAACCGAGGGCCTGTGTACACATTGGCATGCACATAAAAGATCCCTTGGCAGTTGGAATTCAGTTGCTGCCCGGGCAAAAATTTCCCTCATGGCACACTGTATGGTGTATGCCCGTCTTCAATTGATTAGCCCAGGTTAGGTGCTGAAGCATAGGACGTTAAAACCCATTTTATTTCATTCTTTAATTTATTGAGCTTTATCCCTTTCATGAGGGCAATGACAGACAGATAATATGACTTATTCTGATAACATTGTTATTCATTGTGGTTCCATTAACACTTATTTTACTTATTTCAATGCTAATAATATATTAAATTAATTCAGTTTAAACAAGCAATGTACACATAGCTTTTCAGTGCTTTTTAAGATTATTTTCAATACATGTATATGACAGTTTTTGAATAAGCTTTCTGTCTTCAGAAGGTCAGCAAAATATATAACAATATTCAAACAATCACTAAAAACACATTTTTAGTTAAAAAGATTATATCTTGCATGAAAATAATTTCAGTATCGACAATCAACTTGCTTATTCATTTGTTGAAGTCTGGTTTTATTAAAGTTAACAGGCGCCTCTCGAATTATCCTATTTCTTAACGGGACCTCATTTGACCCAATTCTGGCCAGTTTGTTTCAAAATCGATTAATATCTCAGGTCTTTATGATCCATAAAATCTAGTAAAGCTTTCCTTGAGAGATTCAGGGGAGCTTTCCCAGAAGAATGATTTACCCTTTTTCCAATTTCAGGAGAGCTTTTTTTGACTCTCCATTTATTTATTTACCAGAGATGAAAGTGCCTGATGGCAAAAATTCCTGAAAATGTTTTTGTAACCTGGATGAGCACCAAAAGCGTGAGAAACGAGCACCAAAGATGCGAGTTAAGTAAGGCCATGTTAAATTAATTCTGTGTTTCAGGTTTTAGGGCCTCCAGAATTCAACGAGGGAGGGAGGTCAACACAACACACCTCCCAATTTTTAACACAACACACATTTTTTCAACACAACACAAACTCAGAATATAGCCAAATATACCCAATATAGCCATATCCAGGATTGTTTTTCAGGAAGATTCTATTATTATTAGATAATCCATCAGGAGTGGATGTAACATTCTATGTTGTTGTAGAACTGCATTTCAAGGCCAGCCTATTACTATTGATATTATTATTGCAGTTTAGTTGAGCTGCCATCCACATCTAATGAATAGTTAATTTAATAATTAATAACATAACAACTCTAATGTATGAATTTATATCATATACTTTTAATAAACTTGTACATATGTATAAAGCTTTCAATTTTATTGGAACACAAGTTGTAGGCAATTTGAAATAAGTCGCGCTGTACCAGAAATAATATTAAATAAAATAAAAATTGTCCAGTCCGTTAAACTGTTACTAAAAGTCAGCGCATGTCAGGACAAACAAGTCTATGTACACATGTAACCAAGGACAACGTGGCAGCGAAAGTTCGCGTGGTGACACATGGAGCAATGTAATAACGTTTTAAATTTATGACTGTATACAAATAACGATATTTTTTCATACCAATATTTATGCGTGTATATTAAAAATGTGCGTATGTCGCCTAAAATAGACATGCGTGTGTTCGATACTGAAGAATGAACTGTGTGGATAGGTACGCGCGCGGAGCTGCCGAAATCAAAACACAAACAAACTACCGCGTAGAAAATCAACACAGCCATCGATTTGACGATGTGAAAGCTACGCGCGCATTTGACCCGAAGCGCAGAATTAATTTAACATGGCCTTAGGCGGGTCCGCAGGTATTCCCCCCAGGAATCTTTTTGAAAAAATTGAAGGCTGTGGTGTATTCTGGTGTTGATGTTTATATTATTTTCTGTGTAAAATCCAACATGGATACCTGTATTTGTATGCCACCTCTTATAAGGGGTGTTTAGATACAATAAAATCTATTTATCTATCTATCTACATAAAAACTTCAATTTCCTTGTCAACCAATACATGTGCAAATCAAGTTTTCAATTGAAATGAAATGGGGTTGAACGTCCTTATGTTCTGCACCTAACCTGGGATATAATGTTCTGAACCTAACCTGGGCTAATGGAAGGCGGGCATGTATACGCCACTATACAGTTGGCTTTGAGGAAATTATGCCCAGGCAGCGGTGCTAAGGTCTACTCGATATTTGAATTCCAACTGCCAAGGGATCTTTTACGTACAACCCAATATGAACCTAGGACATTGGTTTTTTGTCCCATTCGAATGACTAGACGACTGTCCTTGTCTGGGCCTCTGTTCTGCACCACTGACAAGGGGAAACCACGCCAATAAATCAAGATAAACTTTATCGCCCAATGCAGGGATCAGACATCGAGCCAGTCCCTTGTATACACACTGTTCAAATGCCTAATATATTGTGCTTTTTGTGTTGTTTGTTTCTGGTGGTGGACTTGGAAATTTGTTAGAACTGCTTATTCAAAGAACTTACTGTTTGATTCATCCTCAATTTTAAACAGATTTTGTCGATTATGAACAAACTACTGAATAATTGTTATTAAAATCTTACCTGTGTGTTTGTAATGAACTCCCATTAAATAAAATCCATCGCACAACTAATTAGCACAACTATGAACACAAGTTCTCTCGTGAAAAATTGAAATAAAAACTAAGCAAAGACAAACACCAATCCAATATGGAAGCTGGTTACGTCACTTTGTGGTATATTTCATT
Source organism: Patella pellucida (assembly GCA_917208275.1). NCBI lineage: Eukaryota > Metazoa > Mollusca > Gastropoda > Patellidae > Patella > Patella pellucida. The sequence continues at coordinate 69,625,729 of OU795041.1, forward strand.
TCCTATTTAGGGGTGTCAGCATAGAAAATCGAAACGCCTCTGGGTACTTTTACGACAATAAGTACATTTACGACAATTGGCTTTGAGTTTGAGCGTACGCAAATAACTCCCCGTATTCCTGTATTTTGTTACCGTCTTTTACTTTTACATCTTCTACTCTAGTAAAATCTCTACAAATTTTAAAGCTTTACCTTTTGAAATATTTTGTTTTAATTATTTGATTATAGCGGCTCAGATGGGATATGTTTCTCTGAATACACAGGCGCCAAAACAACTATGGATAGTTTCCCTGATAACACTTCGGTCGAAACTGTCGAATCGGGAGTTATTGTTCCGCTTCTTACAGGGTCTTACGGGCTTAGTGGCATTATATACCCAGCTAATAGGCACTTTGAGTGCAGCGGTAACACGCTTAAAGATATTACGGAAGCGGTTATTATTCGATCGAAAGAATGCGATCAAATTAAAAATACACTCAGAGACGTCAGAGGTTAGCTTTATGTTCCTTGTTAAATTATTTATAACATAAAGAAAATAGGATATATTTGTAGTTTATATATGACCATATTTTTAAGAATATCCGTGCAATCAATGATATTTCATTGTGAATAAAATTTGATAGACTGGCGATGAATGTTTTCCATATAAATCTCCGATGTATTTGCCTTCAATTGATATCTTTCGTCGCTCAAACGCACCTGATCAGAATGATCGCAGTATGTTTTGATTAAATCAAGTGGCTGTCAAACTACCTGTCAATGTTAACCAGGTAGATTGGATTCGTCCAACAAGTGACGAGACATTGTTGACATTTCTACTCAGTCGAAATTACAAGTAAATAGTCTAATTTTTCACAAGAGAACTTGTTTTCATTGTTGTGATAATTAGTTGTGCGATGGATTTTTTTTTAACGGGAGCTCATTACAAACACACAGGTAAGATTTTAATAACAATTATTCAGTAGTTTGTTCATAATCGAGGAAATCCATTTAAAATTTAGGATGAATCAAACAGTAATAAGAATGCCATGCCAATGACATTTATAGATGGGGTGCAGTAGGCTACATGAGGGAATTATTATTAGTGCCTAGAAAATGTGAGAGAATTATTATATGTTGGAAATTATAGTTTGAAAAATGTATTTGTATTAAAAAAATGAAGATCTAGACTAGAGACAGAAGAATAAGGAAAATTGGGTGGAAGATAATTATCATTATGATAACATAATTTGATCAAGAAAGCTGTTCTTTGAATGACACGTAGTGTACATTGGACTTTCATATATGTATATTTTCAAATACGACACATCGATTGACTGCCTAGGCCTAGACAATATATAATAAGTGAACTCTGGACCTCTCCTTGGGATTGGGACCTTTCAACTTTCATCAACAAAAACTAATTCAACAAAAGAATTGTCAAGAAGAAATGCTCCTCACTTGTAACTGAGTGAATTCTTTTTCCAAGTCGTTCCAGTCGCCGAGGCAACTGGTTATAACGGAACTTGTCATTGGTAAAAAATGTTTTCTCTTCCCATCGACTTATTCTTCCGACCAAATTGGCTCAGATGTTTGTTTTTACAGAGTTCGCGATTACCACTCTTTCATCCTCTGTACACAAAAGACGAAGACAAGGGAGGCAACTGCCTGTGGAGAAAGGGTTACCTCCCCTTTACTGAAAAATATCGCCGAGACTAAGAAATAATCTACACGATTTAGGGAAAAGGGAAGGGTAAATTAGATCTTATCTACCTCAGTGAAAATAGTATAATTTAAAAAAGATGGAAGAATATTTTGATCGATCTGGGTACACTTCCTGGTTTTTTTTTAGCCTCGTTATAGAAAATTGATTGATCGAAACATTGTAAATCGATCAACATGAGATCAATCGATGTACAGCTGTTGGAAAAATAAAACCGTTGGAAGTCGATTCTCACCCAGCCATTGTAGATAACTGTGTGTGAAACAGTCAATTATCGTCCTTGAATGGAGAGAGATAGAGAGAGAGAAATGGGGTTTAACGTCCACTGGACACAAACTTGTTCATTTCGTGACTAACATATGGTTTCATTTTATTTCAATTATTCGCTTAGCGCGTAGGGGTCTTTAGTAGTAGGAGGAAATCGGCGGACCCGGAGAACACCCAGGAGGTTGGACAGGCGACCCTACTCCTTGTCAATGACAGGCTTTATGATACAGCGCGCACGTTCTAACTACTGGGCCATCCAACCCCCCGTTTTTCGGTGATCTTTAAGTAATATTAGCAAGCAGTGTGCGGGGGATCACGTGGCTAAGTGGGTGAGGCGCTGGCTTGCTATCCTGGAGGTCGATCCTGGAATGGTAGCAGAACAAATATATTCTACGGATGGCAGCTTGTTAGAAAGGTTATTAGCCTAATTTTCAAAACCTAGAATAGGCTACAGTATACATCCCCAACAATAAAGGTTCAATTGAAACATGGTCCGGTAATTTTTGGGGATAATCAAAGTGGAGCGTGGGTTCATAATTATACTAAACGTGGACGGTCTGTCTACGGTTAGCTCAACTTGAGGACAGACACAAAACTAGATGTCCTTCATTTTAAGTCGAGTATTTATTCTGCTTCCATTTAAACCCCCAATACCACTCTTGTTGTACGGTAACTGAATAATATGTTCCAATCTTTATTCTGGTCAACAATTTGTACTTTTTTACAATATTTCAATTAAAAAATGATACAAATTTCATCTTAACACACCTCATTTTAAAAATTGGAAAAATTCAACTACATGCCGTAACATGGTTTGAAAAGCCTTACGTACACACTTTCAAATGCAACTTGGATTTAACATATTTTCGAACCCTCTGGACAAGTAAGATAGGTTGTAATGGATAATTTATACAACAGATAGGACATTTAAACATCTTGTAGTTAGAATAAGGCTAATTTTTTTTGTGTGTGGACCTGTCAAGCCAGCAAGAGTGTTGTTGTCCTTTTAATGGAAATGAAAAATAGAAATTTATTTCGCCTTTGTGTGTATGGCAGACGTAAAACGGAGTAGAAACTCATTCGAAACATTTAAGTATGTGTTAGTGTATTCATTCGAAACAGTGTATTCATTTTTGGATATGGCGATCATGTAGGATAGAGATCTATTCCCGAGGAATGAAGAAGGTAGGTCTCTATGCAGAATGACGTGACGCAAAACGGTTGATCGGAATCACAAACAGCAACATGTTCTTTCCTAGCTACTGTGGCGTTTTTATACGAGGGGAGCCACTTAACGCATTTCTTCGCTTTACGGGGTGTTTCAGCTTCACTTTGGTACGCATTTATTTAAAACGTATTATGGTTGGGGTTGGTGCAGATAGTGGGGAAGGTGAGCAAAATATATGTACCTATCCATGACAGTTTGTAAGTAAAATTGTTACAGAGAGAACCGAAACCATATTATATTATTTTCTGGGCGACCCGATATGCTCGAGAACACAAACCATATTATACTATTTTTGTTGACATGCGAATGGAACGAGCAAATCAACAATATGATCTCAGTGACAATATTCATAGGATGAGATGTTCGTTGAACCATGGGGAGTCACAGTGGCTAAGTGTGTAAGACGTTTGTTTGCTAGCCTGGAGGTCGGGTCTTCGATCCCTGCATTGGCTGAGAAAGTTCATATCGATTTTCCCACGTGGTTTCCTCTTGTCAGTGATGCAAGACTGGGGGCCTGTCAAGGACAGCTGTCTAGTCGTTCGGATGAGACAAAAAACTGAGGTCTCGTGTACATATTGGCGTGTATGTAAAAGATCCCTTGGCAGTTGGAATTAAATATAAGAGTAGGCCGTAGCGCCGCTACCCGGGCAAAACTTCCTTCATAGCTCAGTTTAGGAATAGAACAGTAGGGCGTTAAATTTCATTTCATTTCGTTGATCCATTTTGTAGTTCGGGGTTTTATTCGGATATATAATTATAGTAACAGAAAATCAAACAGACAACTCAATAGGCAGTGTCAAGGTAAACAAGCATTATGCAAGAGGTAAATCTGCCTATTGCATGCCTTTCTTTAGGCCTGAAATGTTATCTAAATTATTAATTAACTTATCCAGACCATAATCAACTCTCGATGGCATAGCTAGCCTGCGATATTTACTGGATTAGGATCCGATTTGCTGCTCAACTTCCATTTACGATTTAATAATAAATCAGACAATCGAGACTCTATTTTCTATCGTAATGATGATCGAGGCTAGGCTGAAAATTAAATCTCTAAATTCTCGGCTCATAGTGGATCAATTTGAGAATATTCCTTTACATTATCTAGTTGTTAACTATTATAGTGAGAACTGCTAGCTCTTTGTTTATTCTCCCATAATGTATTTTTTAAGCTGCTAACACAGAGTAAGAATAATTAAGCCATAATTAGAAACAAAATCCGAGAATTTAATTGAAAATATCATCCCAGCTATAATTTGCTTTTATTTTTAACAACTCCTTTATCAAATCGAGAAATTTTAAAATGATTCATATCAAAAGCTGGTATCTTTCCCTGGACCAAATCACTTAAAATCATCCCTACTACAGGCGCTAACTTGAACCCATGACCTGAAAGAAATGAAAAAGTCAAATTATCTTAGTCAGTAACATAAATTATGACGAGAGAACTATTGTCAAAACGTCGCCAGAAAAAAAAAATCTTGTACGTATCTTGTTTTCCATATAATTGTGCCATGTGTTATTCTCATCCAGTTACTAAATGCCACTTTGATGGCAAGGTGAAGTTGGCACGTTATTCTGAATTCGACCATTTCCTCGCTATCTCGCTATACCCTCCGACCGTAGAGGTGATTAAACGTTGGGTGGCTGACTAAAACGTGGGGCGACCGTGTGTCAAGCGAATAGGGTTTTGACTTGTTTGTTGGCATGCACGGGACAGGAATCGACGGGTTTATTGCAGAATCCCGAATAACAAGTCGGCGCGTTATTCGAGATTCGGCAATAAAACAGAGTTATCAATTGACAGGAACATGGTTTATTTTGAATGAACTGAAATCTTTCAGTTGTAATGGGTTATTGTTGAATACACCTCATGTTACACTTTCGCATAACTTTTAGGACTTCGAATTTTGTCTAATGGTTTGGATTATTCGTACTTGGTGCTATTTTATTCCCCATTTGCCACTGTGTACGCTTGATAACAACTAGAGAAATCTTGTCAAACCATTGTTTGTGTATATATGGATTGAAATGAAAATGATATTATGAAATTGAGTTTTACGTCGTAGCCTACTCATCTGCTCCGACACCTGTCAACTTTACAAAATCTGTAGTTGGCCTTACTATTTAGACCTAACCCACCAGGTTAGTGTGCCAGTGTCATAATCTCCAAGTCAACGTAGCTCCATCTATAGATCTAAGACTGGAGGAATAACAGGCATACTACTCTTCTTCTTGCACGATACCCATCGCATTATGGAACTAATTTAAACTATATAATGTGCTGACTTTACGATAAACACCTTCTAGAACAGCATGTCTTCGTCGATGTCCCCTAACAGCGGCCATTTTGAAATCGGAGCAGAACATTTAATTTCATTCTCCTAAGAGCGGAGATCACGTATGGCGTTTGGATTTTTTTTTAAAGTTGGACATTTTAATAATTTAAACATCTTAACTTATATTGAATATCGACCGTACGGTATTCCCTTCCATATCTATGCAAATACAGTAAAACCTTACCAGAGAAACCGGCCGCTATGACGATATTTTCATATTTTGGATGACGATCAAGAAACAGATGCCCATCTGGAGAATTCTAGAAACATAAATGCAGGAAAGTAATTACATGTATATATAAAATTGTTATAAAGATAATTTTGCTGCAATCGTGTGTTATAGGTAGATTTGAACTTAACTGCTAATTCAAATTGGTCTCCATCCAGGACCGTATCTAGCGGGGATGCAGGGGGTATATTGCACCGCCAGAAAAATAAGGCGCCCCTAGAAATGGCGCCCCCCACCTCCATAAAAAAAATGGCAGTCTTTCAATTATAAATTGATACACTTGATTATGATCAATGTCAGTTACTCTGGCATTCTATTGGCGCCCCACCACTCTGCTGCACCCCCACTTTTAAAATCCTACATACGGCCCTGCTTAACTGATAATTCAAATTGGTAGTTTTTGTTAACAATATAAACAAATTCGTGTTACCGTTTTAACACAGGGTTCTTCTATCGCAGGCACAGGGTGTAACCATGGTAATCTATTCGTGACGTATTTCATCATTCTTTCTCGCACCCAGCTGACGTCGGCACCGTCTCTAAGGTAGGGATCTACCACGGGACCCATTGTTAAACACACCTAAAAACACAAACCGTTAAAAGAGGAGTAAAATAGTTTATAATTCGGATTCAATTAAATTTATAAGGTTATTGCTCAACTCAAATGTATTACAATTTCCAATGAAATACTATATATAGGGTTATTTTAGAGGAAAGATTATTGTTTATCTACATGAAGTAGCTTACATTATTCTACTACTATTTTATACTAACTCACCGACAGTTATGCCATTATCCGCTTCTGGAAAGTAGGGAACGGTCGTCAAGTCATTTCCAGAAATACAATGTCATTAACTAAGTTGGTGAAAATCTAGCCATAGTAAGACGCTAGACCCGTGCAGTGTAAAATGAGGGACAATGGAAGGGAGAGAGCGGAGGTCGATATACACGAAAAAAATTCCCGAAGTTAAGGTATGCTACCTGTGCCAGGTCTCCAACAAATGGCTGATGCTCCTCCGCCTGTCGACTTAAGAATCAGGGGAATATGGAGATAGAGAGAGAGAGAGAGAGAGAGAGAGAGAGGGAGAGAGATGTTACGTTAGGGACTATGCAAATATTTAAGATAGGGTCATCCACATTACCTTTACTAAGCCCTGATATTCATCACTAGGTGTGGAGTAGACTGAAATACCTTCAGATCCTACTGGATCCAGGAAACACGGGAATTTATCAGATGAGTGCATCCCAGATACTTTCTCTCTCCAGTACAGCACCATCACTCTTAGAACCTTAAAAGCAAAAGCCAGAACACGTAATCCTAAGGCATCAGAGGTGATGTTTAACGTCCTACTTTTTCTGCTCAGACTACCAATGAAAAAGGCCATGCTCCATACAGTGTTGCATGAGGGATATTTTGCCTGGGCAGCGACGCTACGGCCTTTTCTTATATCGAATTCCAGCTGTCAATGGGTCATTAAGTTGCACGCTAATGTGTTCACCGGGCCTCGGTTTTTCGTGTCATCTGAACAACTAGATAATGTCCTTGCCAGGTTCCTCGTCTTGCACCGCAGACAAAGGTACCCACGTCAGGGAACCACGATGAACTTTTTCGGCCAACGACTGGAGCCCAAAATGTTAAAGAAGCAGTTGGGCAACACGGATGACATTGTCTAGTAAAAATCGCCCGTTTGAGGAAGATCTACCGTTTCAGAATATAAGAAGACATCACGCATGTAGACGTCAGATCCTTAATAAAGGTAGTATCCATTTGGGATTCGACTGTTGGCGACAAATAGCGAACGACATTAGCGAGGTAGCTTCCAAAATGTATAAAAACGTTCTCGGAGCTTCTCTATTTCCACGAGGCATCTTTTGGTGGAATTTTAAATATATTCGCGCGACAAAATTAATATCCTCTCAAAATATTCACAGAGTCGTCGTGGATGTGTCGAGTCCGTTCGAACCCGGTCTTGAGAATAAAGATATTGCGACTAAATACCGACCCAATTTTTTCCCTATTTCTTAACTGTGCGAGACAGTCCCAATTAAGTGCCTTACGTTCGCAATATTGTCACTTGACTCATGTATCGCTGGGAATTCGTACAACATTTGTGTAATGAGTGGGATTGCAAGTGAATATTGTTGCTAAAATTCGCGTACTTCCTCGCCATGTCTCCAACTAGTCACGCGCTGTCGCAATCCAGGGAAATACTACCTTTTGGTGTGTTTAAATGCAAACAGTTTCTCGTCCGAGTACTTTAAAATTGTCCTGACCTTGAGAGGTAGTTGAAGTCCAGTTTTAGCCAGTAAATGATTGGTGTATGGACCTAGAGCTAGCACGATATTTCTTCCTTTAAATTGACTTCCGGTCGTGGTTGTCAAGGTAACTATATCTCCTGGTATCACGTCTTTAACCTGTTCACCATCACGTAGAGTTCCACCATATTTCTTAAATTGGTCCTGAATCAGAAAATAACAAAATTTTCCTAAAATCTCAGGCTTGTTAACGAACAGTTTCGTATGAGACGCAAGATCCCGTTAATATCGTTAGGAGGGTTTCTTGCTCTCCAGCTCTGATGAATTGGTCCCGAATCAGAAAATATACAAACAGTAGATGATCCAGACTCTGGCTGTAGATTATAAGTCAATAATTGTTTGTCCTGTCCGAGATTTGAATCTGTAGCAACTACATCTATCACTTGCTGGTTACTGTCTGTGCTTTGTGTGGGACTTGTTTAAAGCTGGGGCATTATCATTGACATCTTCCAGGGTGATAGGAACAGTAGCCATGACATTCTTTGGACCAGAAAGTCGACCATTATGTGCTGTTGAAATAACAAATACTTTATATTTTTCTTCATAGGGGTAATGATTTTCCAAATACGGTATGTATTGCGTCTCAAGGGTTTCGTAAATTATATTCAATAATGTTTCGTCCAAAGGCGCTGGTAAAATAGAAAGTCCTATACGTCACACATCTTCAGCCGAACTCACAACCCACGTGTTTTGGCACGCATGGGTCTTAGGGTTGTTAGCTCGCAGACCAGCCGCGACAAACCAGGTTTACGCTTATCCCACCGAGAATCAGAGAGAGAGAGAAAGAGAGAGAGAGAGAGATTGGTTTAACGTCCAGTCGATACAAACTAGGTCATTTTGGGTCTCTAGCAGTGGGAGGAAACCGGAGGACACGGAGAAAACCTACGGGTTTGGACAGATCCCCCCCCCCCCCCACACACACACCGAGAATCAAGTTTTATCGTGGTTTGAACCCTTGCGTATGGTCGATTATATAATCTTGTGGGTTTTCGACTGTTTCTCCGATTCCCTCCCACCCCACCCAACCCACTAAGGACACATGCCCCCACTCACACAAACTTACTTGATAGGCTCTCAGTGATTTATCAGCGTAGAGTATTCCACCTTGGTAGTCGTAAATACCAGCATAATCCTCTGGCAGTGTAAAAGTGGGGAATTCAGATTTCAGTTCTGGTAATGTCAGTGTTCTGTATGGAGCTTTGTTGACCTTTAACCCCGTTTCTATTGGTGCCAGAAAGGATGGTGGCGATATATAGAGCGTTCCACAATTACTGAAACAAATTAAAGATTATTTGCCTAAATTACAAACTGGCCGTAACGAAACTTTTTGTTCTGACTCGGTCGATTGATCTATTCCACTGTATGCTTTTCACAACGATTTTATTTTTGGTCAAACTAATAATGTGACACTATGATCAATATGCTGATGACACTATTTTGCCAGATTACACTATTATGCCTATACCGTTTTTTTTAGGACTTTAATGGTTTGGATTGTTCGTACTTTATTTTATTTTCATCACAATGTTTGATTACGGTTCCATCTACTCCGTGAACTTCCAATGCGGACTTTACTATGTACTTCACGTTGTGTTATTTAAGTATAATAAAAGTCAGGAATGTTGTGTTCTCCTAAATTATTGTTAATGAGTAAGCTATCAGTACGAATTATGACCCAATAGCCTAATCATATCCATGGTAGTTATTAATTTTTCACTATAGGAACACAACTTCGTGGAATAGACATAAACCACGTGTTGTTCAAAAGGGAATTAGGATCACACTCTAAACCTTCGACCGTATTCCGATTCGTTTATAACGCCTAGTAAGGAAGTGGGGTTTAATGTCCTTCTTTCTGCACCGCTCTGGCTAAAGAAGACGACAATGCTATAAGAGCACAAAGTATAGACCGTATTAAGGAATTGCAACAGTCTAGGTATTATATCCCTTTTTGGCTCGTCCATTTACTGGAAATCCTCCCCACCCAACCAAAAACACAACAGACAATGGCAACTTTTATTGTGGACTATTCTTTATTGTACTTCCAGGAAGATACCCAAGACTCGAAACCCCCAGGGCCTATATAGTACTCAGCCTCTTAGAACCGGGCCAGTAGCCACGGGTGGGGGGGGGGGGGAAAAACTCGAATAAGCCCCCCCCCCAGTATTTCCCCAACAATAATGTTTCTTAAAGAGTGTTCTTAGCTGACCACATCCCCAGCCCCTCCCCCCAACACACTTTATAAGCTGGCAACGAGTCCGCTTGCGAGAGAGAGAGAGAGAGAGATGGGGTTTAACGTCCACTCAACACAACTAGGTCATTTCGGGACTAACATATGGTTTAATTTTATTCCAAAAATTCGCGTGCGCGTAGGGGTCTGTAACAGTGGGAGGAAACCTGAGTTCCCAGGGTCTGCTTGAACAGATAATGATCAATGACAAATTCCAAACTTACTTGTATATTTTTTCACCGCATTCTTCCTGTAGGATCCTCCACCCTTCGAAACTCTCTTTCATCATGGCAGAATATATCGCCTGGGGATAGGCTCGTCTTGTAATACGACTCTGTCCATGTGAACTGCCCCGACTGTGAGGTAGGGGAAACTGAAAAAAAATATCGGCATACAGACTGCGTTTGTTGGAAATTCAAACAATGGTTAGATCGGGGCACTGGCGAAATGCATAAAAAAGAAACTTGATTAGTCGGGGTTTTTTATTTAAACATTCCGCTACATACTGAATATGCTGTTGTGTTACTACCGTTTAACTCCAATATAAAAGTTCGGTTGCCAGGCAAAGAAACATACGCCCACAACAGCTAAATCGTCCGGCAGACAACAAGAGATGTCGCATATTTTTTACTTGTATTTGGTAATGAAACATTTATAATACACTAAAGTCTGATTAAGAGTAACTCATATGGTAGTTATCAGAAAATCATTAGAATTTGTCTGGATTTGATAATGTTATATTCCATGCTAACGTTTAGTACACGAAACATTCAATATCATGGATTTAGCTGTTCAAGTTTTCAAAATCCATAGAAAATCAATATACTGGTTCTTCTCAAGACCTCTGAGTATCAAACTAAAGTCAATCGGATGTTAACTTTACCCTCTAGACCGTCCACAATATTTTTCGAAGTAATCAAGGGCCATAACTCTGCCAGTTTTTATCGGAAATCGCTGATAATAAGCCTCTTTGTCTCATGACTGTAAACACTGTGTATATATTTAATGTCATTCTAGAGCGCTCACAGGGGCCATAATTCTGGCAGTAATTATTGGAAAATCAATAGGATTCTTCGTATCATGACCTTAAACAAATTGTGCGGATATTAACTTTAGTCTCTAGAGCGCCCACAAGCAATTGTGGATGCTGGACGCAGTGGACGGAGGCGACGACAATATACGAATACATTTCAATGTAGGCGTATATTAAAACCACAAAATTCGAGAATCTACATCAAGATGGTGATAAAAATGTCTTTTTCCCGTAGGGTGCGAGGAATGCCGAGGATGATTAATGCATGCGCATTGCATGATAAGGTCTGTTGTTGGGTCAAAAGGCGTGCTTTCAATTTCCAGCTGCTCGTACGTGGCAACCTCGTTAATCACAATATGACCCCCCCCCCCCCGCTCCCTCTCTCTCTGATTTCTGTCAAAGCTATGTAATGGTTTGAAATAGTGCAATGTCATAGTTATTTTTAGCTGACCTGTTCTAGAAGAAGTGTGTTTTGACCTCGTTTAGCAAGTTGATATGCTGTAGCCGATCCTTCTATACCTGCTCCTACTACTATAACATCATATATAATATCTTCTTTACACATTTTCACACTTCAAATACTCCTCTCTTGTCTTGATAATACACGCAGTCCTGAACAGACCGTCGACTCAGCTCGAATATTATATTATATAAGTCAGCTATTTATTTATCTCCTATGGTGCTCCATGTCGGCCACCTAAAACGTCGCTTTTCACAATGTTAAAGATTCCATAAAATGAAATGAAATGAAATAGGGTTTAACGTCCTACTGTTCTGCTCCGACTGATATAATAAAGACGGGCATACGCCATACACTGCGCTATGTGGAAAATTTTGCCCGGGCAGCGGCACTATAGCCTACTTTTATATTGAATCCAACTGCCATAGGATTTTTTACGTGTATGCCAATGTATACAACTCGGTGTTTCGTCCCATCCATTCGACTAGTCAGCTGTCTGTTGCGGGTCTTTCTTTAGGCCTGAAATGTTATCTTAATTATAAAATATATATTAATTAACTGATCCAGGCCATAATCAACTCCCAATGCCATTTTTAGGATGCAAACTTTAGTGTATTTGAATACATTTGTGATGGATACTCTATTGTAAAAATGGACAATCGAGACTTTATTTACTATAGCAACAAAGTTAGTAATGATGATCGAGGCTAGTCTAAAATTGAATCGTCCATATCTCTCGGTTCAGAGTGAAGCAATTTCACTGAAATGTTTAGCATGTTCTGTTTTCATTGTCTGGTTTAAACTTTTATAGCGAGAATTGGCATATCTTTATTAAATTTTAACAAATACCCCTTTAAGATAAATGATAATATTTTTTTAATATCTTAAATCATAATGCGATTATACTTTAGATAACTGGTATATTATCTTTCTGCTGGCTAATATATGGACCATCACAGACGTTTCATAATGTCAACATAGAAATAAACATGTTTCAGCAATTTGCGTTGGTCTGCATGGGTTATTCTCTTTGTAGGCTATATGAGGGGGGGGGGGGTGTTTATCTTAAGCTTAGCTCACAACCCGTCGTTTTTCCGACGTGATTTCCTCTTGTCAGTGATACAGAAGGAGGGCCTGATAAGGACAGCTGTGTAGTCGTTCGGATAGGACGAAAAACCGAGGTCCCGTGTACACATTGGAGTGCACGCAAAAGATCCCTTGGCAGTTGGAATTCGATATAAGAGTAGGCCGTAGCGCCGCTGCCCGGGCAAAATTACCCTCATAGCACACTGTATGGCGTATGCCCGTCTTCAATTAGCTCAGGTTAAGTGCATAACAGTAGGACGCTAAACCCCATTTCATTCATCCACAACCCATGGTACGTGTTTTGACACGCACTGGTCGTAGTGTTTGGTGAGTCGGGAGCTAGGCTTTAGATAGTTCCGGACTGGTGGGCCTTCGTCAGGTCATTGACCAAGGCCCACACAATTACGCGCCGAAGAAGTGCGAGCGTCCGAGGGGGATCGGGGAAAATTTTGAACTCGGTATGAGGTTATCGAGAGTTTATACAATAACTTGGCACGAATCTATTCAATGCGGGAATCGAACACCCGACTTGTAGTCTAGCGTGTCAGCGTCTTATCAATTTAGCCACCACGACCGCAGGTATACAATCAAGGAGGCAGTTCAACTATATCTCGCCTTCCCATTACCATCCTGCCCTAATCAACAATAATTAATAAACATTTCAAAATTATATAATCGGTGTCATACAATTTAAACTTGGTACAGGTTTTGTTTTTATAAACAATATTTTATTAATAATTAAAACATTCTCCCTAAATAAACACAATCGAGATTGAATTTATTTTTACTTGGGTTCAGATTACACCAATTAGTTTTATCAGGTCTAAACTATTGTGTGGATTTATTTTTACTTGGGTTCAGATGAGTTTTATCAGGTCTTAAATAAAGTGTGACAGTTCTAGATATATTTAATGAAAGAAATTTGATCGCCTGAATTTTTAATGTAAATATTGGTACAGCTCAATTGTTGTGAGATCAAGCCATTCATATAAAGCTAGATGTGTGGTTTCGTGTGGAATATTGGACTCGGAAAGAAAATGACAGAAATTCGACAAATTTCGTATTTTATAGCCCGTGGTGTTTTTCACTACACAAGTTGCACAAGATATGTTTGAACAAATCTATTCTCATACCCCCGACCTCCATGTGTTGGGCGGGTGGGGTATTTTCTTGGTGCATTTATCTCATCATCTTGTAAAACGTGACATCATTGGATATCTTTAATGTTAGCCCGTTGTGTTTTTCACTACACGAGTTGCACAAGATATTTATGCACAAAACAATTCCCATACCCCTTAACACCATGTGCGAGGCGGGTTTGTGAGTGTGGGGGTGTTGTGTTTATTTTCTTGGTGCATATATCCCATCATCTTGTAACACGTGAGATCAATGAACATCTTTAATCATTTGACAAATTATAATGGAATGTCTATTATTCAAGTTAACCCAGCTTTAAGATATCATGAGTCTCATTGTTTTAAGTCTTTAATCAATTAATACTTCTTTTATTCATAGATTTTTTAGATTGTTCTTTCTTAAATCTTTTGATGTTGATCAGTATACAAAAAAAATCAGGAATGTCTAGGCCAGGCTTGTCCTGTTCTTATCTCAATCTGTATGTCTATCTATAACTTGGAGGAGAAGGTCACTTCTCCTTTATCAAATCGCGATATTTTGAACCAATTCATGTCGAACGCTGGTTTCTTTGCCAGAACCAAATCACTTAACACCTTTCCTACAACTGGTGCTAGCTTGAACCCGTGACCTGGAAAGAACGAAAAATAAACGACGTGAAAATAATTTAAAATAACTGCCCGGGACATTAAATAATTAGCCATTCCGAAGAAATATCCTCGGCCTTTCCATGACTGGGAAATTGAATGGCCGAATGGTTGACCCGTGCGTATTGTATCATGAGGTCTGTCAGAGAATCAAGTTGCGTAACCTCGATTACCGACTTGAACGTGACATTAAACTACTTAAAATACATGCACTATCCCACACGTGTTTTTCAATGAAATACGTCACACGAGTCCAATATATCACCAAGTATACATAATGTACGATTGGCAAGTTGTAGGCCAACATCAAAGGATGACGTCACATCTGTACTTTTTATAAGGACAGACTGTAATCAACGGTCGCATTAAGTTTTTCATTTTGAGTGAAGTCTGTATTATTACATTCCCGGGACTCTACAACGCAGTGACGCGTATGACCCCCAGCCCCGCCCCGACCCATCCATTCACTTGATTTGATATTTGTTGTTTATTTCTTGCAATGCCTGTGTAGTTTGTCTTGTCCGCAGGTTTGTCTTGTCGGTTGTGTATTGCATGTAGTGCAGTCCTCCTGCAGTTACTATAATCAATACAAATCCACTTAAAATTCAAATTCAGATGATCATAATCTATACTAATTTGTCTTATCGGCTGTATTTTGCTTGTAGTGCGGGTCTCTTGCACTTACTATTTGAAACAACCCTTACTGGTAGCAGTTCAAATTGTACAATACAAGGAGTTTGATATTTCCATTTTGTCGTGGTCAACATAACGCTTCTCGTTGCACTACAGTTCTAATCTTAAAATGGTATAGTCACTTTAAACTATTTCCTAAAGGCGTGGCATACCCCTTTAGGATATCGTATGAAATACAATAACAGTAAAACCTTACCTGAGAAACCGGCCGCTATGACGATATTTTCATATTTTGGATGGCGATCAAGAAAGAAATGAGAATCTGGGGAGTTCTAGAAACAGAAACCAAGTAAAATAATTATACAAAATTATAATACAGATTATTCTGTTTTAATCTATACAAAACATCAATAAAGAGAGAGAGAGAAACGTGATTTAACGTCCACTCGACACAAACTAGGTCATTTCGGGACAAACATGTGGTTTAATTTTATTTCAATAATTCGCTTGCGCGTCGGTGTCTTTAGCAGTGGGGCGGGCGGAGAACCTGGAGAAAAAACCACCAGGCTGGACAAGCGACCATACTCCTTATCACGTACAACCGAGGATTCGAAACCACGCCAGTTGACTCAATGACAGGCTTTATGATACAGCGCGCACACGCTAACCATTCAGCCCCCCCCCCCTACACTAATAAAGTTTAATGTTGGTTGTAATGAAATGGGGCTAATGAAGAAGAGGGGCATACGTCTTTCACGGGACAATTTTGCCCGAACAGCTGCGCTACTGCCTATACTCTTATTCCGAACTCCAACTGCCAATGGTTCTTTTGCGTTCACGCCAACGAGTATATGGGTTCTCAGCTTTTCGTCCCATCCGACGCTGATCATTGCCAGGTCTCCAGTCCAGTCCTTCAGCCAAAGGCAAGCGGCAGCCTCGCCGGAAAATTCCTCGGAACATCCCAGCCAACAACGGAATCGAACCTGCGACGTACTTCAGGTGGTCTTTGTAAACATAGGGAGATCAATGTTGAAATATTGTTACCGTATAAACACAAGTTTCTTCTATCGCCGGCACGGGGTGTAACCATGGCAACATTTTCTCGATGTATTTCATCATTCTCTCTCTCACCCAGCCGGCATCCACATCTTCTCGCCTGTGGGGATCCACCACCGGACCATCATGCAAACATATCTAATAAAACAACAGACCATGTGTATAATATCAAATCACATGTCTATTACCACAACAAACTCAATATGAGGACTGAGGAGGTTGTATTATAAGGTCTCGTACGTAACTAACGTGACGAAATTTATGGTAGCTGGCTTTTGTTTCGCACGTATCCAGTGAATGGCCTTTTTGCTCAGTAATCCCAGACAAAATTTGGCTATTTTTCAAAATGACGCTCAAGTTTGAAATTTTTGTTTAGAACTGAAATAAATCAACTTTCGTTTGTTTGTTTACAAAAAGACTTCTGTGCGTTGACCTCGCGACCTGTGACGTTAAGATAACGGCATGTGAATATCATGGCTGTTCATTGTGTCAGAGTCACTTCTCTGCAGGTAGGTCGAGTCTGCCGTTCAGATTGATAAGGTCTGTCATTAAGTCGGGCCCGTAGCCACGGGGGCCAAAAATCGAATTACCCACCCCCCCTTCAATATGTCGCCAACAATAATGATTTCTTAGGACCTTTCTTAGCCGAACATCCTCAGCCCCTCCAAAAATTTCCGTAGCCCCTCCGAATTTAATGAGTTGGCTACGTGCTGACATTGAATCGACTGGCGTGGTTTAGATTCGTAAAGACGGTATCCTTACTGTTTGCGAATTAAGGATAGGATGGTGTGAATGAATGGAAGTCAAGACAGTGTAAGATTTAGTAGAAGATTATCCAATTTCAAGAGAAGATAACCTAGTTTCAAGAGAAGCTAAACCCAGTTTCAAGAGAGGCTAACCCAGTTTCACGAGAAGATAACCCAGTTTCAAGAGAAGTTAATCCAGTTTCAAGAGAAGCTTATCCAGTTTCAAGAGAAGCTAACCCAGTTTCAAAAGAAGCTAACCCAGTTTCAAAAGAAGCTATACAATTGTTCACAGAAACTATACGAGGGTCAATACTGGGCTGTGTAATTGGTCATTGGATGGTCTATGACAGTCACCACGGAAACTAATCTCGTATCCATAGAAGCAATGTTAGTATCAATCGCTGTACAGCCGTTGTATATTTAAGCAAAGTCAATTTCAGTGCTTGGCATGTCAGAGGTGTGAGCAGTTAACCCAGTGTCAGTGGAAGCCATTGGTTATGAATGGCAGTTGCTACTGAAGAGGCGGAACGTAGTATCAGCGAAGGCCTACCCGGAGCAACATTAAGCTTTGTTTATATAATATAGCCTTAAAGTAGATTTCCTTTAAATTATTAGTACCTTTTTACCTTCATTAAACCGGGATATTCGTCACTTGGTAAACCGTAAATAGATATCCCCTCAGAACCAACTGGATCAATGAAACATGGGAATTTATCAGCTGAGTGCAT
Organism: Patella pellucida; assembly: GCA_917208275.1. Taxonomy (NCBI): domain Eukaryota; kingdom Metazoa; phylum Mollusca; class Gastropoda; family Patellidae; genus Patella; species Patella pellucida. Next base: position 69,643,562 of record OU795041.1, read on the forward strand.
CCCAACTACCTTTTCTTTCCAATACTGTACACATATTCTTACTACCTAAATAATACAAAATTAAATCGATTCATGTAAGTAATGGACATATTCTTACCACCTAAATAATACAACAAAACATCGAATCATGTCAGCAATGCAGATATTTCAATCTGATTAAAACAGAACTGAACAACAACAAAATAATTCATCGATTCATGTTAGTAAAGGAGAGAGAGTGAGAGAGAGAAAGAGGGAGAGAGAGAGATATGGGGTTTAACGTCCACTCGATACAAACTAGGTCATTTCGGGACTGACATTATGGTTTAATTTTATTTCAATAATTCGCTTGCGCGTAGGGGTCTTTAGCTGTGGGAGGAAACCGGGGGACCCGGAGAAAACCACAAGGTTGTACAGGCGAACCTGCTCCTTGTCACGTACAACCGGGGATTCGAAACCACGCCAGTTGACTCAATGACTGGGTAAGTAAAGGAACTGATGAACAAAAATGAAAATGACTGTATACCCGAACTGGTCAGAGGAATAGAACATTGTGTTCTAGACTAATCTGGTAAAAGATGGAAAGTAACTTTAATAAACTCTCAGTACCAGATAAGAAAACAACGTCGATCCCTTCAAAGGTGACCGAAGTCCCCAAGTCTCGAGTAAATTATACGTACAATAAATTCAAGCTACGGTGGTTAATAATAATAATAATAATAATTATCGCGTCATTTTACAAGGGTAGCAAATTAGGCCTAAGCCCTTTTCAAATTTGGCCCTTGAGGAGACAAAAATTAAATGAAATTTGGTTTAACGTCCTACTCTTCTGCTCCAAATTGTGCTATGAGGGAAATTTTCCCTTCGTCCTGTATCACTTTCAAGGCGAAACCACGCCCTAAAATCAGGATGAACTTTCTCGGCCAATACAGGGATCGAACACGCAACCCCCAGGCTAGAGAACCAGTGTCTTAACCGCTTAGCCACCATGATCCAGAGGACACATTGCCGACTTACCTTTAGAGGTAATTGAAGTCCAGTTTTAGCAAGTAAAAGATTGGTGTATGGACCTAGAGCTAGCACGATATTTCGTCCTCTAAACTGACTTCCGGTCGCGGTTGTCAAGGTAACTATTTCTCCTGGTATAACGTCATCAACCCGGACACCGTCACGTAATGTTCCACCATATTTCTTAAATTGTTCCTGAATCAAAAAATAACCAATGACGGGCACAAAAAACAAATATCGATGTCGTTACAATAGGTTATATCGATCCAGCTCTGATCAATTTTGGAGGAGTCATTTTGTGGTGCATTTCAGAGCCAAGGTAGAAATGGGGTTAAACGTGCTCCGGGCTTGGTCGAGGTAGAAGGGGACGCACAAAATCAAAACCATGACACAAAGCGCGTACGTGTTGTTAAATGGAAGATAGTACATGGTAATAATTTGTGGACTATCATGGCGTATGGTATGTTTCTAATTCAAAAATGCTGGTTGGATATCGGAGCAGCTCTACGCCGGATTTCTAACATATTCCTTAAGCAACGGCCCATAAAATCCCTATCTGGCCATTGCTGGAATGGCATCTGTTTCTTTAACTTACGCGAAAATGTGTCTATTCTTTCCATTCAATCAAATCTACCACTTACGTACAGTAACATGACAGTCCGTCGTTTAATCTTGGGTCTTCCTTAATATTTTGGACAAAGATTTAAGGTATTAAAAACGTTGAAAGTCTGTTCGTTACCATACAGCAGTGTTTACTTTACGTCAATACCGATGGCCTCATTTGTCACGCAATTAGTTTTACTGCTATGCGCTGGTTAATATAGCATAAAAAACGTGCAGCCATGACGTAACGTTATGTAAACACAGTTGCCCTAATTAAACGTCCTGTTTTAAAGGTAATGCCTTTGTAACGAAGTCAGTGATTGGTCTGTAGTAGGACCACTGACCAGTCATAATTAGTGACAATAATACCCACTCAGTCCAGCAGGGAGTAGTAGGATTAGCTCTAATCAAACGGAACACTGCGAGGAGGATGGATTTCTAATTGCTATATAAACTCACATTAAGAACAATAGGATTTTCCAAGTTTTAACTAACATAAAAGAAGACATGAATGAAGTCCATAGTGAAGAAAAATTATTGAATTTCATCCATATCGAATTTCAGGAAAGACGCAACCAGGTCTGGTACATATTTTCACGTTCCTCTTTTCCATTTTGATTTTTTGTATTTGTGCACCATATACGCGCGCTGTGACGTATGCTAATCGCGATTGTCACGCACGCGCTTGCATGTAAACAAAGAGCCTCATTTATTCTTGATTTGATTTTTTGTATTACTGTGTTGACGTTTCGCACGGAACTGAATTCAAATGTTTTACCTGAAAGGCTCTCAGTGATTTATCAGCGTAGAGTATTCCACCTTGGTAGTCGTATAAACCTACATAATCACTCGGTATTGCAACATTAGGGAATTCAGATTTCAGCTGTGGTAATGTCAGTGATCTGTATGGAGCTTTGTTGACCTTTAACCCCGTTTCAACTGGTTCTAGAGTGGCTGGTGGGGATACATAGAGAGCTCCACAATTACTGAAACAAATAAAACATTAATGATTTAATATCATATTTCTCATTAAAAACTCACAGGGCCATATCTAGCGGGGGTGCAGGGGGTACATTGCACCCCCAAGAAATTGCCTCCACTCTCACAAAACAATTATACAATTTTAATGATACAGTTCATTATGATCAATATCAGTAACTTGGGCATTCTATTGGCGCTCAGCACTCTGCTGTACCTCGACTTTAAAAATCCTACATGCGGCCCTGTCCAGGAGCAGCCGTGATCCATACAGTGTGCGTCGGTCCTGTATCATACGAGTTTCCCTCAAGACGAATGGTTTGCATTGTTCGTACTTGGTTTTATTAGATGTTACCACATCAGAATATCAAATAGTAAGATCTTATTAAAGACTCACTTGTATAACTTTTGACCACTTTCTTCTTCTAAGATATTCCACCCTTCAAAACTATCCTTCATCATGGCAGAATATATCGCCTGGGGATAGGCTCGTCTTGTAATACGACTCTGTCCATGTGAACTGCCGCGACTGTGGGGTAGGGGAAACTGAAAATAACACAAAAGACAGGCTTATAATAATAATAATAATACTCGCGTTATTTTACAAGGGTAGCAAATTAGGCCGGAGGCCTGTTTCCAATTTGGCCCTTGGCACAGATCGTGCGAATGATTTCGATCATTACTACAGGAAGAAACCGAAGAACTCGGGGGAAACCTGCCTGATCGGACTTGGTGGAGAGTTTCAGAAACGTTTAGTTGGGTCAGGGAGGTGGTAAAATGCATAAAAGGCACTCAGGCGTTTGTTCAACAATTCTATTGTATACCGAAGGTGCTGCTGCATTACCACGAGCAGAAATCATTAAAAATCTGCAATCTTATACCTTTCAGGATATGTGAGAGAAAGGGGGGATGGGGATAGAGAGGTGTGTGTGAGAGAGAGAGAGAGAGAGAGAGAGGGGGTGGGGGGTAACATCAAGTCGACAACAAGTAGTTAATTTCGGGACTAATACATGGTGTACAATTCTATTTCGATAATTTGCTTGCGCATATGGGTCTTTAGCAGTGGGAGAAAACCTGAGGACCAAGAGAAAACCCACATGGTTGGACAGGTGACTCCACTCCTAAACAACGCCACTTGACTCAATGACAGACTTCATAATCCAAAGCACAAGCATTACCCCCCCCCCCCATATGGGTCTTTAGCAGTGGGAGAAAACCTGAGGACCAAGAGAAAACCCACGTGGTTGGACAGGCGACACCACTCCTAAACCACGCCACTTCACTCAACGGCAGACTTTAAAATCCAACGCACACGCGTTAACCATTCGCCCCCCCCCCCCACACACACCTTTCAGGACAAATTAAACAATCTCAAAATGATCGATACCGGGATATTTGCAACAAGGGCAGGCATATATTGAATTATTATCAAACGTATTATATATACATGACAGATTTATATATCTATCATGTTTGTTTATTTAAGACAGGCCATCTGTTATTGTTAAAGGAGCTAAATTGCTAACATTTGGGACCTTGAAATTCACAAAAGTGGTTCGCAACGCACATAATACTGTAATATGAATGTATATAAACTGATTTACATTCAATGGTTTCGGTTTTTACTCCAATTTCAAATCAGTTATGTTCGACAAAATAAGCCAGCAATCGCAATCAAGTGCACATTTTCAGCGTCTAGTTATTCCAGTCTACATAACTCCGTGGGTTTGATGCAATGTGTCTAGCCTCGTCCCTCGAGTCTCTCAATACAACTGGGGCTGAGGCGCATTATTGTACACTATTCGTGTACCAATGTTAAAACAAATATTTTATCTTAGATATCGGATATCAGAAGCTCATCTTTTCCCTGTAAGTTAACATCATCAATGTTGATTAAATTGACCAATAATTCATGTTTTCGATGTCGAAGATTTTGGAGGGTTTTGAGTTACGGACTTGGGTCCTTTAAATGTGTGGGGATCACGGTGGCTAAGTAGATAAGGCGCTGGTTCGCTAGCCTGGAGGTTGAGTGTTCGATCCCTGCATTGGCCGAGAAAGTTCATCTCGATTTTCCGGCGTGATTTCCCCTTATATCGAATTCCAACTGCCAAGGGATCTTTTACGTGCACTCCAATTTGTACACGGGACCTCGGTTTTTCGTCCCATCCGAACGACTAGGCAGCTTTTCTTGTCAGGCCCTCCTTCTGCATCACTGACAAGGGGAAATCACGGTTATCATAATATCTGTCTATACTGTTATTGATAAATTGTACATATATTACATATGTCTTATCATAAATATTAACACATCTACATTGGTAATAAAGACGGTTGTTATTCCCGTATGTAGAGGTCTTGCAGGGGCGTATCCAGAGAGTAGGGAGAGAAGTTCAAACCACGCCCTGCTCAGATACGTAAAATAAATTGAATGAATTGCATCAATGAAATTGAATCACAATGTGATCATATATTATAATAAAAATTGGCATCAAACATGGTGTTCGCAAACCCCCAACTTCAAAAATTCCTGGTTTCCCCCCTGATGTATATAAAGGAAATTAAATGGGGTTAAATGCCCTACTTTTCTGCTCCAAAATGCCCTACTTTTCTGCTTCATTGTTATTTTAAACTGACCTGTTCTAGTAGAAGTGTGTTTTGACCTCGTTTAGCAAGTTGATATGCTGTAGCTGATCCTTCTATACCTGCTCCTACTACTATAACATCATATATAATATCTTCTTTAGACATTTTCACACTTCAAATACTCCTCTCTCGTCTTGATAATACTCCTCTCCTGCCTTGATAGCATACACAAAAAAAGAATACTCAGATAAGTATATATTATAGTCTAATATCCCTCTCGCCTTGATTATGCATCCCTAGCCTAGATAGCATACACATAAAAAGAATACTCTGATAAGTATATATTATAGTCAAATATCCCTCTCGCCTTGATGATACATCCCTAGCCTAGATAGCGTACACAAAAAAAAAAGAACAGCCTGCTAAGATAAAGTATACATATAATACTGGAACACTTATTATGGATGCAATCACTTGGTTTATTGTACTGCAGTGTTTCAACAAGATTTTACAAGTACAATAAACCAACTGATTGCGTGTAGTGCAGTCCTCCTGCATTTACTATAAGAAGTGTTCTAGTATTATATCACAAACCAATCGCTAAATGCCTCTCAAGGAATATAAAGTATGCGTACATGTACGTGTAAATTATAGTCAACCGATGTTATCCCTGCTCACATTTGTTGACATAGTAGTTGTATACATTAGTCTACATCTTTTTGCTATTTATTAAGGTCAGCTCAATTCTTGTCAAGGTCGTTAAGATGTAAATAAGGTAAGGGCACGTGATTGTTTGCGAGATTTTAGGTTAGAATTGGGGTAATAATTAGGGCTAGGTCCTGGGTTAGAATTAGGGTAATCATTTGGGTTAGGACTAGGGTTAGAATTAGGGTAATCATTGGGGCTGGGTCCAGGGTCAGGGTTAGGGTTTATGTTATGTTACATAGGGTTAGGATTAACGCTAGCTCTGTCTACATCTCGTGACCTATGAAGAAATCTAGAGTTGGCCTTATCGTTTAGCGCTAACCTTATGCGTTATGTACTGATATAGTTACACATAACAACAAGCCCGCGCCGCGGTGAAAAAATGACATAAGTTACAAGCATGCATTTATATATGCAGAGGTGAAAGACCTGCAATTAATTGCTTATCGCAGTACATTACCCTCGTGGATCTTGAGTCCGCTAGATGGATGTGCATATTACCTTCGTACTATGGAAGCCCGTAAATCGACAATCCACCAGAAGTTTAATAGTAATTACACTAACGAAACGATCTTAGAAGGATAAACATTACGGAAGCATATTAGGGCCATATAAAGTTTATTCCATACCTCTACTAAGCTTCCAACTGGTAGGAGTTAACCTGGTGCTGGATACTGAATCGGCTATTTTATCCACGATATGTGTGTGTCACCTCTTTTCTTATATGGTAGATATATACGAACAATATAAGCGGCTATATAGATAACAGCTAGATAGATGTATATTGCGTGTATATATATTAAAGGACATGGTCTACCTATTTCTATTTTCTAACAAAACCACGATAACAATGGCAGCTACTACAACCATTGGGCAGTTACTACACCCAACCGATTTTAATATTATAACAATCACAGCTAGGGCCTACTACAATTACAAGACACCTCCGTAAAATATAACATTTATGACGTCACAGACGGAACCGAAACAAGCAGTTGCTAATTGAACGGGTAAAATCACGAATAACGGTCAATTTGGATACAAAATGTAACCGATCTATTAAACACATCGTCATTTTCGAGCTTGGGGGGCCATATTGAAAGATATGCAATTTTGGGCGACACCACTATCATATTCTGTAATTAAGGTTAGCGGGCTTTAATGTTTCACATAGAGGCAGCGAATAGGATATTTTGTTACAACATAGACTACCACCTTTAATCCTAAGTTAACCAATGATGATTTTTTCATACCAAAGGATATGTAAATTGTTTGAATTACATGTATATCATGTTTACGGTAATTACTATGTTAAGGTTTGACATGACAGATAGAATTATGCGACATGATAACTTTTGTTATATCCAAACACCAAAATAGCATTTGCTAATAGAAATACAATTTGTTACACTAGATTCAAGCGCTATTTTCATGTATGAAAGTCGTAATTGACATGTGCCATGCCAGTGCACCATACACGTTTATTTGATTAAATGATTAAATACAACCAGCTGTAACTGCCAATAACTGGAAATCCGCCAGTTTCAACTTTAACAAATAATCAACATGATTATAAATAAGCAGGTTAACTTTAAATAACTTGGTCATCGATGATTAACTCGAAGAGAGACAAACAGAGAGAGAGAGAGGGGGGAGAGAGAGAGAGAGAACTTGGTCATCGATGATTAACTCGTAGAAAGAGAGAAGAGAGAGAGTGTGTGTGTGTGTGTGTGTGAGAGAGAGAGAGAGAGAGAGGGGGGTTTAACGTCAACTTGACACAAGTTAGCTCCTTATCGGGACTGACATATATTTTTTTTTTTTTTTTTTACTTCGCTTGCCCGTAGGAGTCTTTAAAGGGTGTAGAAAGCGGACGACCCTGGGAAAACCCACGAGTTTGGACGTGCGACCCTACTCCTTGTCACGTACCACGCCAGTTGACTAAATGCCAGGCCTTATGATGCAGGGCGCACGTGTTAACTATTCGGCCATTCAACCCCACCCCTCGAGGCTAGATGGGCGGTATAATGCATAGTGTATATGAATTTAGGTAATCAGAAATGTCACGATTTGGTTGGTGCAAGTGATAGTCTTCTTTTTTTTTGGTGACTATGTCTGACCGGTTACCGTTAATTCTTTCCCAAAGTGCACTTTGTGTCTCTCCTACATATTGTTTGCCACACTGTCTACATGAAATTAGATAAATTATGTTTGAACTACTGTATGAAAGTTTGTCTAATATTGGGAAGTGTGTGCCAAATTTTTTTCTTATGGAAATGGTGGGATATGTTTATGATTTTGCATGTTTGAAATTTTCGGTGTTCACAAGTTTTAGGTTTAACTGCTGATTGAATATGATTTTTTTTCTTTGGCGGCAAGTTCAGCTATTGTGTTTGGGTATCCCCTTTCTGTTGGTTTGCTAAATATCATCGCTGAGCTAACTCAAAGTTGGTCTTCTGAGTGAAACGGAGAAGGTATGTTTTGAGTGAAAGGAGCTTTTGAACAATAATTTTGAAATTTGAAATAATCGCCTCAATAACACATTCTTCACATTGACACATAACCAAGCTACGACTGCACAAATCAGCCAGATCGGTAATTGAACTTGATTGTAGCGTCCTGCGTGAAGTGAACTACGCTGGCCCTGATTCGCTTTTTAACTACGACCTCGCTAGGCAGTTATGGTGCATGTAAGGTTCTGACATATTTCATACTGAACGTTCTCACCACGACCCCATAAAGCTCTTACTATGTTCACAAAGATGTCACCACGCCCATGTAGCTCTCAAACATGATCTGGTCTGCTTTTGTGTGTATTACGTTTTGTTTAGCTACCCCTGGTGTTTCAGCTTGGTCATCACGACTGAAACCTATGTATCAAAAATCCACCAATCGTGGCAATGTTGTAACTGCGTAGCAATGACGTGGTAGGATTGTCTCGCTGGCGCGGTGCGGTCTTCTAGACCTTGGCTCGGTTTGCACGTGTCTGGACGGTTTGCAGGCATGGATAGGGTGTTGCAAGAGCTTGGCGGGAATTATGGAACGTGGAATGGGTGAATATTCTGCTATTGCAGTTGGCTTAAAACTTGAGTTTTCGGCATTTCCATCGTCGAATGTTATAGGTGTTACACTGTACACCAGTATATGAATTGATACAGTACAAAGTAAGGTACTGCCCCAGAAAAACTTCACCAACACTAGGAAGCAGGTCACCCATATCCTGGACTGAACGCTCCACAAATCACTAATGATGCACCCGTTGACTTTGATGTTAATTCTCGTATCTTAGATCCGCTCTATTTGTTTCCTAAAGTTTCGTTGGGTAGAACGTGTTCTGCCACAGATGGAGCAACATAGGGCAACCACTTGCTCAAAAGCACTTTTTAACTTCACCACGGCCAATTTGAGATACACAAACTGGAAGTAAAGATTTACGGCAATACATTTCAACCAACCCAACCTCTAAACTTTTGAATCCTGCCGCCTCAAAATCATGAATATTCACCACAACCTGGCAGCAAGTTTTTTTTCAAACCTCTCTCTTGAATTCTACATCAACAACAATCGCTATGCAAAGTGTGTGTGTGTGTGTGGGGGGGGGGTAAAAATTAACCTTCGCCCTATATTCGTGAAGGCTCGGGAATATTTGGTGGGCTGTGTCCTATATAATAGTTGTCATAAAATCTTAGTTTGGTGTAGTATATACTCATTGATATGAGAAGGCCCGATCTGGAGCTTTCGTGTGGTTTAGTACGTGGGTGACCAAGTGGTCTAGAGTGTCGTGATGGCTGGCCAGTCACCCCTGGTTTGTCGTGGTCTCCATTCCTGGTGTGGGTGTATGTGGCTTGGAGATACAGGCACCCCCTCCAACAGACATAATAATAATCGCGTCATTTTACAAGGGTAGCAAATTAGGCCTGAGGCCTTTTTCCAATTTGGCCCTTGGCACAGATCGTGCGAATGATTTCGATCATTACTGCAGGAAGAAACCGAAGAACTCGGGGGAAACCTGCCTGATCGGACGCTAAGTTATAAAAAGTAATACAACTGCCATAAAAGCCTGACTGATCGTTAAACACCATTATTAACAACACGAGAAAGAGAGAGAAATGGGGTTTAACGTCCACTCGACACAAACTAGGTCATTTCATGACTAACATATATAGTTTAATTTTATTTCAATAATTCCCTTGCGCGTAGGGGTCTTTAGAGGACCAGGAGAAAACCCACGAGATCTGACAGGCGACCGTACTCCTTGTCACCTACAACCGGGGATTCGAAATTCCACCAGTTGACTCAATGTCAGACCTTATGATACAGCGACCCTACTCCTTGTCACGTACAACCGGAAATCGAGACCATGCCAGTTGACTCAATGCCAGATCTTACGATACAGCGACCCTACTCCTGGTCAGGTACCACAGGGGATACGAAACCACGCCATACCTTATGAACCAGCACACACGTGCTAACTATTCGGCCACCAAATCCCTCCCTTTATCAACAACAACAACACGGTTTTTTGTGGAATGTTTTTAAAACAAAATATTGAACTCGCGGAAAACAATGACAGAAATAAGCATTACATTTGTTGTTTAATTCATAATCTCTTCTTAGATCCCAAATATTTCTGTGTCAAAGATTAAGACATCCTGAGTATTATCATTCTATGTGCTCTAGTGAATAATTAGTTATTTTATTTCTTTGAATCAAATGATACTCCTATTATTCGAATTTGGTTAGATCGCCTTCCTTTTCCTTAATCATTTAACGTTGATTATGTTGAAGACATCCGGAAAATTTCACACTGCGCATGCCCAACCATTCTAGACGGACACTATAACTTGGATGAGGGGGTCTCGCCTCGTTTTTCAAATCGGGATATTTTAAACCAATTCATATCGAACGCTGGTGTTTTTGCCTGGACCAAATCACTTAAAATATTTCCTACAACTGGTGCTAGCTTGAAACCGTGGCCTGGGAAAAAAATAATAAATGTCGTGAAAATAATAAAAAACAAAATTAAAATTTATATTAAAAGAAGGCTTAATTGCCTATTGGTATATTGGACAACTCGGGCGACGTTCTCCAAAAATGTCTAAGTTTCCGCCTTTTCTAGGTTCCATTGACATACCATTTGACATTTGTTTTCTTTCGACCATTGTATAACGTTTGGTGTTCGGCCCCGGCATTGGGCGAGGAAGTTCATCCAGCGTGGTTTCCCCTTGTTAGTAATGCAGGACGGAGGGCCTGACAAGAACAGCTGTCTAGTCGTTCAGATGGGACAAAAAAACCGAGGTACGGTGTACATATTAGCGTCTACGTAAAATATCCCATGGCAGCTGGAAATCGATATAAAAATAGGCCGTAGCGCCGCTTCCGGACAAAATTTCCCTTATAGAACACTCTATGGCGCATGTCCGTCTTCATTAGACCAGTTTAGGAGTAGAACAGTAGGACGTTAAACCTCATTTCATTTCATTTCATCAATCATACTGGTGACTACATATTGTAAGAATAAAATATGGCGGCGTTTATTTCGGAACTCACCTACAAACTGGTTACGGTAAGGCAGCGAGTCAGATAAGCTTACTCCTCCGGACACCTGTTACCACTGTTTGTCGTGTATTCAGTACACGCAGAACAGTCCATATGCTGATAACACTATTTTGCTCAAATACAATATTTTGCCTATACCGTTTTTTAGGACTCTGGATTTTGTCTAATGGTTTGGATTGTTCGTACTTGGTTTTTATTTTAATCATTTAGGATATCGCATGAATAACAATACAGTAAAGCCTTACCAGAGAAACCGGCCGCTATGATGATATTTTCATATTTTGGATGACGATCAAGAAAGAAATGAATATCTGGTGAATTCTAGAAACAGAAATGAAACAATGTAATTATATTGAATTAACATAAAAACAAACCTCATACAGCCTGGCATTGACTAAGCATCGGGGATCACGGATGCTAAGTGGTAAGACGCTGGCTCACTAGCCTTGAGGTGCGGAAGTTCATCCAGATGTTCTGCTCCCCCCCTGTCACTGATGCAGGACGGGGTCCTACGAGGCAAGAACATCCCTCTAGTCGTTCGGATGGTACGAAAAACCAAGGTCCCGTGTACACATTGGTGCCCTGGCAGTTGGACTTAGACATAAGGCCGTAGTACAGCTGTCAGAGCAAAATTTCCATTATAGCGCACTGTATGGCATATGTCTGTCTTCGTTAGGCAAGTTCGGAACAGAAGAGTAGGACGTTAAACCTATTTTATTTCATTTGAATAAAACGGCGCCTGATCGGCTAATAAAGAAGATGGGCATGCCTGGACAGCTGCGCTACTGCCTTCTGGTCGACTGTTATTTCGAATTCGAATTGCATCTGTCATGGTTTCTTTTACGTATACACCAACAAATACATGGGAAAGGGAGAGAGGGAGAGAGAGAGAGAGAGATGGGGTTTAATGTCCACTCGACACAAACCAGGTCATTTCTTGACTAACGTAAGGTTTAATCTTTTTTCAATAATTTGTTTCCTCATATTGGTCTTTAGCAGAAGGGGGCGGGGGGGGGGAACCCGAGGATCCGGAGTAAACCGACGACTCTAGGGAGGCGACCCTAATGCTTGTCACGTACAACCGGGGATAAATACATGGGACCTCGATGTTTCGCCCGATAACACGGTGTTTTTGCCAGGTCCCCCATCCTTCATCAATGCTACAGGGTTGCTTGGCCGATTAGTTAGCACGTGCCCGCTGTGTCATAAGGCCTGTCATGGAGTCAACTGGCGTGGTTTCGAATCCCCGACTGTACATGAGTAGTGTCGCCTGTCCAACCTCGTGGATTTTTTCCTGATTTCCCGGTTTCCACCCACTGCTAAAGACCCCTACACGCAAGTGAATTATTGAAATAAAATTTAACGATGAGTAAGTCCCGAAATGTCTCTCTCTTTCTCTCACCAATGGTAATCTGACACCACATCAGAAAATCCCCCGGAACGTCCCGGCCAACATCGGGATTCTTATGGCCCCAGTCGTATACAAGTTGACAGCCTGAACAGGAGAAGAACAAAGGTTGAAATATTGTTACCGTATAAATACAGATTTCTTCTATAGCAGGTACTGGGTGTAACCATGGAAACGTTTTCTCGATGTATTTCATCATTCTCTCTCGCACCCAGCTGGAGTCCACATCTTCCCTCCTGTGAGGATCCACCACGGGACCAGCATGCAAACACATCTAATAAAACAACAGTAGGACGTTAAACCCCATGTCATTTCATTCCGTGAATGGACTTCAGGCTGCAGGCCGCGTAACAAACATTTCCCAGGTAACATTTACAATTATATCCCGCGAGCTATTTTGTACAATGCATCCGTCTCTAAAACGAGCAGTTTCCAAGATATGGAGGCCAAAAAGTCAAATTGGCGGCCATCTTGGATTTATGCTAATTATGAAAAACGCTATAGGGTTGCAGCAGACCAATTTTGATTTGGGGGGGGGGGTCCTTAATACACCCCTTTACTAGATTTCAGTGAAATAAATTATTTTGCAATTTGTTCTCGGTACTTGACAAACAGAAATTATATCTCTCCGTCGGTTTTATCTTTGTCTTTGTTCTGGCGAATTTCATGTAAACTCATAAAAATTTTCCAAACTTTTAATCTCGTCGTCAGATTCATGTTCTCCGACCACAGATTAACGTCGTTTTTCCCAAATCGGGATTCCCTGAAATCCACGCGGCCTGCAGGCTGTAGTCCTACCATGAAAATATTTAATTGTTTTTCGGACAACTAGTTGCATTATGTATAACAGTCTTGTTTAACGTAATCGTTGAGATTTTGATTTGACAGTTTTTACATATTTTTGAAACAGGTTTCGAAGTGTGTTGGTTCTGTAATGCAAGATATTTTTCGACGTTCCAAATTATATGCACGGTGCTAAAACCATCTAAAGATGAGCTCTAAATATTACTAATATATATAAGAACAAGTTTCGCGTTAGTTTTTATATTTTAAGCTGGAAATCTATAGCTTTAAATCTTCCTAGTGCAAATTTCAGCTTTTAACCTCCGTGGTCACTAAAACTTAAGGTGAATTTAGCAAGTTTACATTTTTATTGAAAGAGCGACTACTTTCGATCATTTTTAGCATGTTTCCATAATACAAAATTGGCTGTGCATTCTCTTTCGGTGCATATTAACTCATTTGACCCCAAATATCTCGTAAACGCCCCAACGGCGGACTGGTTACCACTCAGCATCGTATTCTAACCATAATTTTACTATAGAAAAGTGGGTCTGATTTTATGTCCATTTGATGGACACCCCTTCGCACTGAGCCTCCGATCTAATTTAAATTATTAGTATCGGCAACACTATATAGTTTTCCGGTGTTTTCCGATGTTTTCCGGTGTTTTACGGTGTTTTCCGGTGTTTTCTGATGTTTTCCGGTGTTTTCCGGTATATTGTATAGCCCATTAATATTTACCTTGACTAACCCCGGATATTCAAGAGCTGGTAAACCATAAACCGGTACGCCCTCGGAAGCACTTTCATCAATAAAACACGGGAATTTATCAGGTGAGTGCATCCCAGCTACCTTTTCTTTCCAGTACAGTACATGTACTTTTACAACCTAAAGCATGGACAAAAAATACATAGATTCATTTAATACTCGAATTGATCAACAAAAATGACATAGATTTATTCAATGCTCGAATTGATCAACACAAAGGACATCGATTTATTCGAGGAAAGGATATGATTAGTCTTCATACTCAAACTCGTCAGCAATGTGATTAAGATACAGAGAGAGAGATAAATGGGGTTTAACGTCCACTCAACACAACTAGGTCATTTTGGGACCAACATATGGTTTTTAATTTTATTTCAATAATTCGCTTGTGCGTAGGGGTCTTTAGCAGTGGGGGGAAACCGGAGTGCCCGGAGGAAACCCACGAGGTTGCGAAGGCGCCCCTTTCTCCATGCCACATACGCTTACACCAGGGCTCGAAACCACAGCCGCAAGCCAGAGGTTGCCGGCATTAAGATACAGATCTATATTTTGTTTTGTTTTTTTTAACCTTTCGATGGCCACCAATACATAAAGATTTGGCAAGTTGTACTCGACTGACATTGATTAAACAATCAGCGTTAGCACGCCAAGTAGTCCCCCTAACAGACTGCTTCACTTACTTTATCCCTCACTTCAACTAAAGCTCCGGTAGTATAACAACTCTTCCAGATCCTAGTGTAGTGAAGACAAGTATACCGAAATTGTGAACTATAAAAAAAACCAAACGAAAAGAATCTGTGTTTTAATCAGAATGACTCATTAGAGGACTGTGTTCTGGAATAATAAAAAAAGTGGTGGAAAAGGACGAATATGGTACCAGGCCCGAAGCCAGAAACCAAAATTTTGTCGAGTTAGGGGAGCGAGGAAGATAAATTTCTGACGACAAAAAATCAACGAACGAAGGTCATCGCCGACTGTCGTAAGCAGGAGGAGGGAAGAGCACAAAAATTTGAAGCTAAGAGAGTGAATTTAGGCCTCTATGACATGCAGGTGGCGAATGTGTCGGAAAATTTAGAGTTTCAAGCCAACATTAACTATCTGTCGGTCGAATTTGAGAGGATATGTCGTACTTAAACTCTCTCCCGGCGAAAATACAAGATAGCTAACCAGCTATTTTTTTCCGACGCAGACAGAAATATTACGACAGGAACGGCCATGGGGGGGGGGGGCGAGCCGGCACATTATCAAGCAAGAAAATAAAGAGCCGACCCTTTGAAGAGTATCCAAAATCCCAGAGTCACCAGTATATCATTTAGGGGTTGGGATGGCGTAGCGGTCTAGAGTGACGCGCTTCGACCTCTAGCTGGCCGGTCACCTCTGGCTTGCGGCTGTGGTTTCGAACCCTCGTATGAGCGTATGTGGCATGGCGATAGGGGCGCCTTCTCAACCTCGTAGGTTTCCTCCGGGCACTCCGGTTTCCTCCTACTGCTAAAGCCCCTTACGTGCAAGCGAATTATGGAAATATAAATTGAAAACCATACGTTAGTCCCAAAATGACCTAGTTGTGTCGGTGGACGTTAAACCCCATTCTCTTTCTCTCTCTCTCCCAGTGTATCATTGGTACAACAAATGCAAGTATGTACTGCCTTAGGAGCTATGGTGGTTGGTTTCGGGGATCACGTGACTAAGAGGGTAAGACGATGGCTCGCTAGCCTTGAGGTCAGGTGTTCGATTCCTAAATTGGCCGAGAAAGTTCATCCAGATTATCCAGAGTGGTTTCCTCGTGTCTGTGATGCAGGGCAGAGGGTCTTACAAGGACAGCGCTGTCTAGTCGTTCGGATGGGACGACAAACTGAAGTCTCGTGTAGACATTGGAGTGCACATAAAAGATACCTTGACAGTTGAAATTCAATATAAGAGTAGGCCGTAGCGCCGCTGCCCGGGCACAATGTCCCCTCATAGCTCACTGTATGGCATATGCCCGTCTTCATTATAGCCCAGTCTGTCAGTGTGTAAATCTATTTTTCTTTTGTTTGAAGACCGACTAACACTACCCCAACTTACCTTTAGAGGTAGTTGAAGTCCAATTTTAGCCAGTAAAAGATTGGTGTATGGACCTAGAGCTAGCACGATATTTCTTCCTTTAAATTGACTTCCGGTCATGGTTGTCAAGGTAACTATATCTCCGGGTATCACGTCTTTAACCTGTTCACCATCACGTAGAGTTCCACCATATTTCTTAAATTGTTCCTGAATCAGAAAATAACATAATATTCTTCAAACACCCTGCATAAACGTTGGCTCGTGTTGACTCGTGTTGACACATGTCTATATGTAACAGTTCCATGTCAGACATTACGTTTGAAATATTTGCACGCGGCACCCTGATTATAGATTATAATATTAATCATCACGTCATTTTACAAGGGTAGCAAATTAAGTCTGAGGCTTATTTTCAATTTGGCCCTTGGCACAGATCGTTCGAATGATTTCGATCATTACTGCAGGAAGAAACTGAAGAACTCGGGGGAAACCGGCCTGCCTGAACTCGGACGGGAGACCGAATATCCCTCTCAATTACAACGATAATGTTCTTGCCCTGAGCTGGAATTGAACCCTCGACTCTACATCGTTGCATTAGTGAGAAGCCGCCTCTCTATCGTCACAGCTATCCGACAACTTATGATAGTCTTTCCTAACGTGTAGACTCCTACGCACTCAAAGCCATTCAAGCGCAAGTTTATTTACCGCAGCGTCTTTTTACCAAATGTACATAACACTTGACAAAATCGAGATAACAAGCATCTGTAGATAATTTCATGAAGGAATTTACTACAAATGCGCAAAACTGAAACGCCAGAGAACCATCAATCAGATGAGTCAAATGCATTGGAGTAGGTACGCCAACCTCAGAGAAACCTGCAATGGGCCCAGATTCTCGAAATCTTCAACTACAGATCAAATCAAAATTTTAGTAGATAATTCAATTTCGATTGGCTAAGCCCTAAAATCAATCTTATATTATCCAATGAAATTTCTAAAAATCAGGATTATACCTTAGTTAAAATTTCGTGAAACAGGCTCCTGAGGACAATTTTTAATAAGAAGTTCATAGAGTTCAGTAAATTGTAAACAAATAAATTAAATTGTTTTACCTGGAAGGCTCTCAGAGCTTTATCGGCGAATAGTATTCCGCCTTGGTAGTCGTAAATACCCGTATAATCATCCGGTAATGTAATAGTAGGGAATTCGGATTTCATCTCTGGTGCTGTCAATCCTCGGTATGGTGATTTAGTGACCTTTAACCTGGTTTCAATTACTTCCAACACGGAGGGTGGAGATACAACTAGAGTTCCACAATTACTGAAACAAATTAAACAGTATCTATGTGCTAACCATTCGGCCATCCCACCCCTAATATCTATAACAAATAAGGCTAGCCTGTTTTAATAACATGCTTTCACTTACAAACATCAAAATAATTTTAATATTAAAACTTACATGAAGGAAGGATTCCGAAGGAAGAAACAGAACTTCGACACGAAACCTTAAAACGTGTGTGAGGCCGCACCGTACACAAGGAACCACTATCCATCACCATTCGGCAAACTTCGACAGATTCTACGCATCTTAATCTCGACCGTTTGACCATTTCCGTCATGTATGATCTATTTTAATGGTTCCGAATGCAAAAATGGCTGCCCCCATGGACATTTCTGTGGAGAGTGCATTATATCAACAAACGTTTATCTCGGTTATATAACCATTTCCGTCATATCTGATCTATTTTCATGGTTACGAATGCAAAAAAATGGCTGCCCCCATGAAGATTTATGTGGGTGTTTATTATATCAACAAACACCACGTTTGGCATCGGATTTGGGGAATTACCAGGGAATTTTACCAAACCAGCAGCGTAGGTACATATCACTTACTGTTGTACAGCCGAGTCTAGATGTAGGGTACCGGAATCTGTCGAGATTTGCCGAGTGCATCCATTACCTCAGCGTTAAATGAAGCTATTTTACACATATACCATAGCTCGCCAAACTTGACAGACTTACTTGTATAACTTTTCACCGCTTTCTTTTTCTAGGATGTGCCACTCTTCGACATTCTTCTTCATCATATCAGAATATATCTCCTGGGGGTAGGCTCGTCTTAATATACGGGTCTGTCCATGTGAACTGCCTCGACTGTGGGGTAGGAGAAACTGAAAATGTTGAAGTGTTTGAGTAAGGGTAACATGTAGGCAAAGCTAGTGGAGATGTGTCAGATTTTTAGTACAACAATTTCTGATTCCACTGCCGAAATCATTAGAAACCCGCATTCTCTTATAGGCAGGTCAAAATACAGTTTAACCCCCCAACAATTCAACAATTGCAATAAAAGGTTTCTCAATTATTTCTGGGAGGTTTAGTGTACTGTATAACATACTAAAAGTTGACCAAAGTAGGACCCCCTGAAAGGTGGTTTTTTTTTTCAAGATGACGTCACATATGGCCAGCGAAACGTCTTTAAAATGATCATAACTATGTATCTATCAACTCAAATTTGATGATCTTGGGGTATAATCCTATGTTTAGGGGAGCATTAAAATTTATGTTGGCCTTCTATGTCAAAAATTACCGCCAAGTCATAACTAGTGGCCCAGGTTTTTTGGGAAAGGGAACATATCAAGACAAACTTGGATGTTACTGAGCTGTTCAATCATTACGAAATTGAATTCATGACCCCCAGCTGTCCACTATCACCAACTGCATCCCTGTCCATAGAATAAGTTTCAGAGCGTTCAGTTTTTAGTGTCATCCTCCACCTCAGTATCGACTTATTGAGTGTTATTTGAATTGTCACAATTTACAGTTTGGAAGGGGCCACATACAGCAGTGAATGGGAGTCCATAGTGTCTGCCGCTGCATCGAGAGAACTTTCACCCCCCCCCCCCTCGATCGGTTGCAATGGATAATTGGTACAGCATTGTTTTGAGTCATAATTGAAATTAACTGATCATTTCCCGCTGCCTATCCCTATTCAGTGAGGTCACTTTTATTTGCCATCCACGTCTATACCATAATTTAAAAGTACACACGTTGGCTATGAAATCTTATTGCAGGTGATGTTGGGGGGGGGGCGTTTAGGAATGACAGATGCTTCAGCAGTTGCCACTTTCTTGGTCAAAATGATATGGCACAGCGATGATAGCGTATCATTCGATTTGCCATCAAATCAACCACAAGGTCTTTGCCAAGATCTGATATTTTCTCTTGAGATTTGTTTTGAAAAATAAATGCACTAGCACAGGACTTCTTGACAGGATCAGATTTCACTTATTCCCGGTAGGCGGACTTTTTTTTGATACCTAAAATCCTTTACATTGAATCACAGCCTGCGACTAGACATGTACAAAGATCAACCCGTTGCACGCATCGTCTCTCAATGTTTCTTTCAACAAATTAATGTTATACACTTTATGTTCTCTTGACTGCTGGTTTGAACGGAAGTAGATGATCTCAAATCACCAAATCTGTTACAATTCAAACATCACCCAAGAGGTCGATACTGAGGAGGAGAATGCAACTCAAAACTGAACGCTCTGAAACTTATTCTATGATAGTGGACAGCTGAAGGTCATGAATTCAATTTCATAATGACTCAACAACTCAGTGACATCCACAGGTCTCTTAATGTGTTGTTTATTCCCCAAAACCTGTGGATAAATATCAAAATCATAAAATTGTAGTCAATAATTATTGACTTGCGGTCATTTGAAGGTGTTGGCGGCCATGTTTGACATAATAGGCCAACATCATTTCTAATGATCGTTAAAAAAACCTAGGGAAAGACTCCAAGATCACCAAATTCGAGTTGATAGTTCAATAGTTATGATTATTTTACGACATTTTGGTGGTCATCTTTAAAAAAAAACAATTTTAGTATGCTATAAATAACATTAAACCCTACCAGAATCAGTTGAGAAACCCTTTGTTGTAATTTGGGGGGGGGGGGGAGTATTTTTCATATATTGACTTGACAAACTAAACACTCTCAAAATGATCGATACTGTGATATTTAAGTCCAACAAGGTAACTAGGTCATTTCAGGACTAACATATGGTTTAATCTTATTTCAATAATTCGCTTGCGCGTAGTGGTCTTTAGCAGTGGGAGGAAACTGGAGTGCCCGAAGGAAAGCCACAAGATTGAGAAGGCGCTCCTATTTCCATGCCACATACGCTCACACCAGGGCTCGAAGGCATCATATATTGAATTATTATCAAACATTAGTGTAAATGCAAGACACTCTAATATATTGATAATGTTTGTTTATTTAAGACATGATAACACTGACATCTGTTATTGATAAATTTATATATTATATGTGTTATATCCTTGACCCATTATGTTTAATTATACTTTAATGCTGATTACACTATTTTGCCAGATTACACTATTTTGCCAGATAACACTATTTTTCCTATACCATTTGTTTTGGGTCTTCGAATTTTGTCTAATTGTTTGGATTATTCGTACTTGGTTTTATTTTATTATTATTATTACACCTGTGTTATAATCATAAATAGTGTCGATTATTATATTTGAATGCAGCTGCAACTGTCTGATTTGATTATTGGAATTCAGTTCGGCACTGAGTGGAATGTCGGTTTCAAAACCATTGGACAATTTTGGAAATAAAATCAAATCCTACTGGGCTAATGACGACGGGCCTACGCCATATAGTAATGGCTCCACTACTGGCGCCTTCCGCCTTACTCCATTCGCAGTAGTTACTTTGCGCAAATTTTTTAGTCAAATGACTACAAAAAGGTAACACATAAACTGACGGAAAACAGTACTGCAGATAGCTTAATATTTAATGAATCAATTTCTATTGAAATAAAGGTGAAGCCTTACCGCATAATTACATGATTTGATAAAACCCAACAGCTACGCGGAATTTTAACCGGTGAGGTGTCATGGCGCTTGCGTAATACGTCATTACAAAAAACCTCGATATGGATATTCTAACGCATTTCCACAAACAAAAACTGTTTGGACACTATTTTAGTGGTCCAGTCTTCACTATTTGTCATAGAATGACCAAACTGTAATAGTATGTGTTGACAATTGTGCGTTTGGGACTATTTGAACTTGCGTAAGGAGTCTTCGACTGTATCAATTTTAACGTTTAAACAGTTTAACGTTAAAATTATTTTAACTATACGCCATACAGTGTGCTATGAGGGAAATTTTGCTCAGACAGCGGCACTACTGTCTACTCTTATATCGAAGTCCAGCTGTCAAGGGGTTTGTTACGTGCAAGCCAATGTGTGCATGGGACCTCGGTTTTATGGTACCATCCGAACGACTAGGCATCTCTCCTAGGCAGGACGACTTTGGAGTTGCTTAACTCACGGGCTAGAATAGCAGAAAATCGCATTTTCAACGATTGGTTGTTTGCTTTTGATTCGGGTCAGCGACGAAAGGGTTTGTATTCAAGGGCTGAAAAAGCACGAAAGCACGTGTACGGCAGTTAAATTTTCAAAACTTTGCCCGACGTTCCCGTCTCTGTGAACTGTAAACGATTGATTAGTTGCTTGAAATTCGAGTCAGCCAACTAAATTAGGCTTGTAAGACCACTTTAACAACCTAGGTTTGCTCGAGCTGGACTAATGAAGACTATCGTTCGAATCCCCGGTTGTACGTGAATAGGAGTAGGGTCGCCTGTCGTTGGTTTTCTCCGCGTCCCACTGCTAAACACCCTTTCATTTCATTTTATGATTTACTTCAATCGAAAAAGTTCATAACTGACCTGTTCTAGAAGAAGTGTGTTTTGACCTCGTTTAGCAAGTTGATATGCTGTAGCCGAACCTTCTATACCGGCCCCTACTACTATAACATCATATATAATATCTTCTTTAGACATTTTCATACTTCAAATACTCCCCTCTTGTCTTGATGATACTTCGCCTATAACAGACCGTCGACTCCTGAGTCTTGCTATGTATATTATAATCATGTTGAAGGTAACCTAACCTGTGGTCTGACCTTGTTAAGCAGGTCGATATGCTTTCTATGTATATTATCATCATGTTGAAGGTAATCTAACATGTTCTAGTAGAAATGCGGTCTGACCTGGTTTAGCAGGTTGATATGCTGTTGATGACCCTGCTATACCAGCCCCTACTACAATGACATCATAATTGTGTTATTATATTTTAAACTAAACAGCTAAACAAACGTCAATACGATTTCAGACAGGCACTTTTATCAAACCATTCTAGAAAAAGACTTACTAAATAGATCAAAGAAATTATTTTGAACAGTATGTTAAAACGAAAATGATATTTTAGCCAATTTCTGGACTGGCAATAGTGAATTATAGGATTAATAGGACAATTCTTTAACAAGGTAGGACTGTTTATGGATACCAACTATTTTAAGGCTTTATTTTAATAAATTTTAAAAATATAACTTAAAAATTTTAAATTTTAGCTTTAATACATTAGAACATTTCCTTGGTTCAATTCTGTTTTTGGGGAGGAGTCTTTTTGCTCGGATAAAGTTGGAGATGTGGTCACAGATATACAATAACAAACATTAGGCAGGTTTTATGCAATGCGTCTATTCAGGGTAACATACCAACCTGGCGTTTCTTTTGGTGTGTAGTACATCTCTTAATATTCATCCCATGCCTTGATAATACTTCTCTGGCCCAGATACGAATAATCCCGCGATGACGAAGTGACATAAGCATGTACATCATATAGCTATTGTTTTGCTAGTCAAGGTGAAAGAGCTGTGATTAATTGCTGATATGGCAGTAAAAAACCCTCGTGGAGAGAGAGCGTGATAGAGAGAGAGAGAGAGGGATAGAGAGGGGGATAGCGAGAGAGAAGTGGGAGGGAGAGAGAGCGAGAGAGAGAGAGAGGGGGCGAGAAAGACAGGGAGAGAAGCGAGAGAGCGCGCGAGATAGAGAGAGAGAGAGAGGGAGAGGGAGAGAAAAGAGACAGATGAGAGAGAGAGTAGGCTAGAGAAAGATGGGGTTTAACGTCCACTCGACTCGGGACTAACATATGGTTAAATTGTATTACAATAATTCGCTTGCGCGTAGCTGTTTTTACCTTATCAATATCATACCATGGACAGGAAGCCCTTAAATCCCTAATCCACTAGATGGGTAATAGTAGTTAGATTAACGAAACGATCGTAGTAGGATAACAATTACGGAAGCATATTAGGGCCAAATTAAATAAAAATAAACAATGCGTCCTAATTAAGGGGTACTAAGTTATATTCAGGAGATACTATGTGTTAATTACGACTTCTATTAGGAATAAATTCTGATTCGGTTACATTCATTAGATGTCCTAAAAAGTAAGTTTTTCGTCCAATCCGAACGACTAGACAGCTGTACTTGTCAGGCCCTCCGAACCCTGAAGAAGGAGATGTTTGTTCCATACCCCTGTTTCGCTTACAACTTGTTCTGGATACTGACTTGCGTCCTGGATACTGACTCGCTCGGCTATTTATCAACTGCTTGCCACGATATATGTGTGTCACCTCTTTTCTTTTAAGGTATATATATATATATATACAAACAGCATCACTGGTTACCGATAAAAGATAAGTGCATTGTGTGCATATATTAAGGGTCATGGTCAACTAATTTTGTTGTGTTACAAAATTGCGAGAGAGAAGAGAGAGAGAAGGGAGAGAGAGATAGCGAGAGAGAAAAGAGAGGGAGAAAGACGGAGCGAGATAGAGGGAGAGGGGAGTGGGAGAGAGAGAGGGATAGATAGAGATTGAGAGGGAGAGGGAGAGAAAATAGAGAGATGAGACAGAGAGTAGGCTAGACAATACAGGAGAGATAAGAGAGAGATAATAAAGAGAGGGTGAAAGAGAGGGGGGAGAAGAGAGGGAAGGGGGAAGAGAGAGAGAGAGAAGAGAGAGGGTGATATAGAGAGAGAGGGGAGAGAAGAGAGGGGAGGGGGGAGAGAGAAAGGAGTGCGGGAGAGAGGGATGGAGATAGGGAGAGAGAGAGATAGAGAGAGATAGAGAGAGGGAGGGGATCAATTGGTTGAAATGTTTCGATGAAAGTTATATCAAAGGTTATTGTCGTCTGACGTCACAACCGCTTCAAGTAACAACTGTCGACAATACATACTGTCTGATGTATACGACCAGCGCTGACCCATGTTTTTTCACACCACATAACTGACACGCTTACCGAAGTTTTATATGATCGGCACTCTAAAGCTGAATATCCAATCAACATTTTCAATCCGGGAAGCAACCGTTCATTCATTCTTTCGTAGTGTTTTATGTCCGCTTCCATCCTGGTTGATATTGCAGACTAGTGTTTCTAAGGGGCGCCGGAACCCGGATACCAGGGTATACAAATGGTAACCTGCCCTTTCCTGGGGTATACATGTATAGCCATGCCCTAATTATGAAAGTATTCAACCTTTTTACTAGTCGATTCAATTTTAAATAATAATGTAATTGCTCTCTGGTCGGTCGCAAACCGGCTCTCACACACATGATACGAAAATTGTGAATAATCAGGTATTTGTTTCTTTCATTATCATGTGTTTTAAAGGGATTTAGGTTGAAATTTGGAACGCTAAAGGCGTTCTAAACCGTATTCTTGGAATTTAAAAATTTCAAAATTTTCTAGAGGCCGGAGGGGGGGGGGAGAAGATTCCCTATGTTTTGGTACCCTGGCCCTCGCGTCATTCCGGCACCCCTGTTTTCTAAGTAACTTGCCAGAGAAGTCACATAATAGGCTTATATTAGTCCAGCTTGGGATTTGAGACAGCAGATTTATTGGAAGGCTTATTCCATCTCTTTTCCTTAAAGGGGCCGTTCCGATTTGAACAGAGTCCTAGTACGTATGATATTGAAGCGCCAAAATATCAACAAATGGTGTATTTTTCTTGTCTCAAAATGTCAGCTCAAGATATTGAGTCGTTTGGACACGAACGTCAAATATGCTTATCCGGACACGTAACCATTTTATGATTGTGGGTTAATTTTTACGCTGAGTGACCTGATGGTGTCTTCCCATAACGCCGACTCATCAGAGTTTGGAAAGTCGACCGCGGCACTCTTTGATGGGTTAAGAACGGATTAAAGGCGTTAATGAGGTAGGGACCAGTCATTATTAATATAGTTAACTTAAATTCAACTCACTAACTATAGTTTTCTTAATCTATAGTTTACTTTACTTTGTTCAGATTATTAATATAGTTCACTTAAATTCAACCCACTCATTAATTAATGAAATAATAAACGACAGTTCAACAAGAAGCTTGCAACTGATCGAAATTCATTTCATTGTGATTTTTTCTCAAAATAAGTATAAATACGTAAATATTCCCAAGACATTTCATATACATTTCTTTCAACGATGGCTTATGCACAGTTACAATCTAAGTTTCTTCCTACAGCAAGAGGTGGCAGTTACCTATTGTAAATATAGGTAATTTATATGTATCTTTCTTTTATTTGCAGATTTATGACGCATGGATAAAAATAATGGCCGAGGTACCAGATTATGAGAAATTTCAACAACTGGCCGACTATATGGTTACCCAAGGGTTAGACGGTTAATTTACGAAACCACAGCCAAACCACACGAAGAACCAACAATTCTGTAGAGGGGTGGCACGGGCGTCTAAAAAGATAATTGGAAAAGCTCATCTGAAGTGATGGCATTTTTGAAAGAAGAGCAAAAGACAGTTGAGATTCAGTTGTTGTAGTATTCGAGTGGCCAGCGACAACCACCTCAAAGGAAAAAAAACATAGATATTAACAGAAAGATCGAAGATGCAAAACATAGAATGCAGAACTTAATGTCTTAAAGGTTGTTATAAAATTTTAAAAAATAAATGCTCCCAAAATTATCGACTCAATTAGTTTTATCCCCCAGCTTGTGTCTATTGTTTTTGGCCAGTCGACCCCTGAACACCGACCAAAATTTCCCCCCCCCCCCCCTATAACTCGGTGAGTCGGCGTTATGGGAATAAACCGACCTGATAATCGATTCCCTTTTTCAGAGGTCCATGACACACGTGGTATGTACTTGATAATAGAGGGTGAAGGGTAAATGTAACCGACACATTACTTTTATAAAATAAAAGTCTAGTTTTATCCAGACACCGCATGATACAGTTTGGGACGGTACACCGGTCTCTATTTCTAGATGAAAACCGACGGGTTTAAGTTATTTGAAAACGTATCACGAATAACACAAGCAGTTTTATTCACTAACATGTAATCGGAATTAACCCTTTAATAAAGACACAATGACTTTTGCAGGGTAGCGTTCAAGGTAAATTATCATCCACAAGAGTTGCTCCGGTTACTAAAAATAAAACAATAGCGAGCGTGCGTCACTTTACATACATCCCTGTGCGTATACGGGAGCTCGGTGTTTCGTCCCCAAGTTCACAAGGCATTCTCAGACTTGAGTTGAGAATTAACTTTCAATCACTCTTTATGATAAATATCTTTGATCCAGAAACACAAAACTTTGCTCATAGTTTCTTATTGATGTATTTAATACATTAAAACAGCAAAAGCATTTTAAAGGGCTATATGTGAGTTAAAATAAGGCAAACAATTTTAAGCCTAGTTTTGTTAGGAGGGAGGTTGGATGGCCTAGTGGTCTTGAGTGCCGCGCTTCGATCTCTAGCTGGCCTGTCACCCCTGGCTTGCGGCTGTGGTTTCTAGCCCTGGTGTGAACGTATGTGGCATGGAGATACGAGTGCCTTCTCAACCTCGTGGGTTTACTCCGGACACTCCGGTGTCCTTCCACTGCTAAAGACCCCTACGCGCGAGCGAATTTTTGAACTAAAAAATTAAACCATATGTTAGTCTAATGACCTAGTTATGTTGAGTGGACGTTAAACCACATTTATCTCTTTCTCTGAACCAAACTGCCCTCCAGTGTGGCTGTGGTAATACCCCAATTGTCTGAACCCATTGAAGTTGAATTTCACGGCGTTGACGTATTTCATAACAGCAGCTCCCACGGGGACGCCTGGCTCGTAATCCGGTTTCAAGTAGACGTTTACGGACTGTCTGATTTGAGATTCTACGCCGTCCGTGAATTGCTGCTGTAGTAGAGGCCGCTGTTGACAACCGTTTCCACCAATGAAGTAACCGGAAGTGACGATCTAGAACAGCTTGGGTCACTCTTGTTTAGCCTAATAGTGGGATAGGTACCGACAGCGAAGTTCTACAGGTGAGAAATTGAGCCCGGGAAAACATTTAGCAGTCTGGCTGCATCAGTTTGGGTTTCGCCTGCTTGTAATCGACCAATAGCGTTGTCACGTTGGTCTTCGTTCAAATGCGGCATCAATTGGTTCATTGAATATTTACATGTTCAACTGATTTGGAAACCGAGAATCCTACGATTTTAAAGGCCCTGGATTTAGGTTCCATGCGAATAGTTTGCAAAGTTGTTAAATTCACGTGTCTTGGTGCTATCAAACGAAAACAAATTTCAGCAAAAAGCATACAAGTCACAATTAGTGACCCCACATTTAAAACTACTAATGAATTTCCTTTATCTTTACATACTGGCATTTAAAAAGTAGTATTTGTGAAAACAAAGCCCCCGTTCAAATAAAAAAATGATAAAAAATGGGCGGTGCGTTTCTTTTATTGAACAGTATATATCATTGGTTGTTAATAATTACGCATTTAGAATAGCCAACTCCTAACTTTCCCTCATAGCACACTGTATGGCGTATGCCCGTCTTCAATTAGCTCAGGCTAGGTGCATAACAGTAGGACGTTAAACCCCATTTCATTCATTCATTCTAACATTGTCATATGAGAGTTACTTCCCTTTGCTAACTTCCTTTTCAAAAAACAATTTATGGGATTGGTCGATAGAAAAATAGCACAATCATCAAGCAAGGGTGGATAACTTGAACACGTGCCCCAACCATAGATTAGCCCAGGGTATAGTGGAGTAGAATGGAATGAAGCAACTGGGGATAAAGAGGATGCTCCGAACTGGGCTAATGCTTATATCATACAGTCCATATGCTGATTACACTATTTTGCCTATAAGTTTTTTTTTCGGAATTCGAATTTTCATTTGTCTTATGGTTTGGATTGTTCGTACTTGGTTTCATTTTATTTTTATTTCATTATAACACGACAATAGTTATGAAAACCCACGTGTAATATGTTCATGTTTCAATTAAAGTATAATTAACCATACAGCTATATGGACTGAACAAGATTATGTGTGAGGTACCACCAGGAATGAATGCCTACTAAATGGTACACTGTTTATATTTCTACCAGAATTCCGTATTGATCATATCAGATGACATCTAATCAAGGTGAGAAATTAGAATTCAGATTTCTGAAATTTGAAATGATCGCCACTATAACACAGCCTTCAATTACACACCATGACCTGGTCACGATTGCACAAATCAGCCAGATCGCTGATTGGACTCGATTGGGACTCGCTATGCAGGTATGGTGCATGTAAGGCAGGGCCGGTGAAAACTATTCTTGATTATGGGGCTTGCATCCCAGGTCCGTATAGGCGAGGATCCAGGAGCCACAATATAATAGTTGTCATGAGACCTACCCATGTAATGTATATAAGGCCAGATTTAAAGCTTTCGTGTGGTTTAGTAGGTTGGTGGCCAAATGGTCTAGGGTGTCGTTCGGGCTTACCGGTCACCTCTGGCTAACGGTCGTAATTTCAAGCCCTGATCTGAGCGTATGAAGCTTGGGGATAGGGGCATCTCCTTCCTCAGTAATGATAGCAGCGCATGCGCCAAGATCTGGAAAGTAATACAACTTGTCTGCGATATCACCCTGGGCGACAGCGGACGTTAAACACCATTATCAACAACAATAACACGGTTTTGTGTGGAATGTTTTTTAAACAAAATATTGAACTCGCGAAAAGAATGTCAGAAATAAGCATTACAAATTTGTTGTTTTATCCATGGTTTAACACACGAGTTCCATAATATATTTCAAAAATCTCGTCTTAGATCCCAAATCTTTATGCGTCACGGGAAGGGTTGATAAGTTATTGTTCAAACTTTGTTAGCTCACCTTTTCCTGGATCAATTTACGTTAATTATGTTAAAGGAAGCAGGAAATTTCACACTACGCTTGTTCAACCATTCTAGACGGACACTATAACTTGGATGAGAGAGTCTCGCCTCTTTTATCAAATCGCGATATTTTAAACCAATCCATGTCAAACGCTGGTGTTTTTGCCTCGACCAAATCACTTAAAATCTTTCCTACAAGAGGTGATAGTTTGAATCCATGGCCTGGAAGAAACGAAAGATAAACTCTATAAAAATAATTAAAAGTAAGCTGAGAAGAAGTCTTAATAATCGACCTTTCCGAGGATACATTGACTTGGTGAGCGACTGGGGCGGCGCTCACAAAAAATGTCTAAGCCACCGCCTGTTCTAGTAGGCTACATATTGTAAGAATATATGCCGGCGTTGATTCATGAATTCACCTACCAACAACTGGTTACGGTAAGACAGTGAGTCAGATATCCTTTAGGATATCGCACGAATAACAAAACAGTAAAACCTTACCAGAGAAACCGGCCGCTATGATGATATTTTCATATTTTGGATGACGATCAAGAAAGAGATGAGTATCTGGGGAGTTCTAGAAACAGAAACCAAGTAAAATAATTATACAAAATACAAAATAAATATACAGATTATTTTGTTTTAATTTAAACAAAACGCCGATAATGTCTAACCTTGGCTGTAATGAAATGGAATGGGGCTTAACGTCCTCTGTTTTGACTCCAATCGGGATAATGAAGAAGATGTTCATACATCTTGTACGGGACACCTTTGCCCGGACAGCTGCACTACTGTCTATACTCTTATTTCCAATTCCAATTGGTATTTGGAATCTCAGTTTTTCGTCCCATTCGACCGACAAGACGCTAATCCTTGACACCCAATACGTCCTTTATTAATGACCAGGGGCAGCCTTGCCGAAAACTGCGGGATTCTTATGGTGCCAGTCGTCTTTACTAACAGCATGCACAGGAAGAAAGTTTGAAATATTGTTACCGTATAAATACAAGTTTCTTCTATAGCAGGTACAGGGTGTAACCATGGAAACGTCTTCGCGACGTATTTCATCATTCTGTCTCTCACCCAGCTGGAGTCCACATCTTCCCTCCGGTGGGGATCCACCACGGGACCATCATGTAAACACATCTATAATAAAACAACAGACCCATTATGTAATATTACATATCTATTACAACAAGAGAGAGAGAGAGTGAGAGAGATTTGGGTTTTACATCCACACATCTAATAAAACAACAGATCCAGTATGGCATGTCAAATCAGGGTTATAAAATAGTTTCTAAGAAAATGAAATGAAATGGGGTTTAACGTCCTACTGTTCTGCACCGACTGGGGGTGTGCTATGTGGGTGGGGATTTTGTCATGGCAGCGGCAGAGATGGGAGAAGTTAACCCGGTGTCAGTGGCTGGCATGTCAGAGATGTAAGAAGTTAATAGAGGAACCTGGTCGTTTGTCCCATCTGCATGACTAGGCCATGTTCCTTGCGAATCCCTCCTTCCTACTTGTCTTTCCCTGCCATTGTCCCGTCGACTAGCACATTCAGCCACCGTGGCACCCTTTTAGTCTGTAAACATATGCATTCGCACGCAATCAAATGTTTGTTCTATTACCTGTATTACCTGTATTTCTTTTACAACTGCTACGAGTTTAACTTGGAAAAGAAATTGGTGTCTTGGATTTAGTATTTACCTTGACTAACCCTGGATATTCAAGAGCTGGTAAACCATAAATCGATACGCCCTCAGAACCAGTTCGATCGATATAACACGGGAATTTATCGGGGGAGTGAATCCCAGCTACCTTTTCTTTCCAGTACAGTACAGGTACTTTTACAGGCTAAACCATGGATAAAAAATACATAGATTTATTCAATACTCGAATTGATTAACCAAAATGTCATCGATTTATTCAATACTCGAATTGATCAACCAAAATGTCATCGATTTATTCAATACTCGAATTTATCAACCAAAAGGACATCGATTTATTCAATACTCGAATTGATCAACCAAAACAAAGACATAGATTCATTCAATGAAAGGATAGGAACTCATCAGCAATCTGATTAAAGTGCAGATCTATATTTCGTTTCGTTTTTTAAACCTTTCGATGGCATACACTGTATGAAGATCTGACAAGTAGTACTCGAAGGGCGTGGCAGGGATCGTACGAGCGGATTTTGACCCCATGAAGTCAGAGTTTACAATGGTAAAGAATGTATTGCAATATTACCCATAACATATATTATATATCGCTTTACGCGAATGTCACCGACATGGCGTGTTTACATAAAACACACGCATGGGGATATTTTTAGTCTGTTGTCTAAACAAAGCGGTGTGTAAGCGATTAGTCCCGCCCCAAAATGATCACGTAGGCATTTTAAATGGTGGATATACAGGACAGTGTCACAATCTGAGAAGTATGACGTAGGTGAGTCGCTGTGTGCAGTATGGAAGTCGCCGTAACGGACGGTTTCGCTGGCTTATCCCTTACTCTGGTAATATAACAACTCTTTCAGATCCTTGTGTAGTAAAGACAAGTAAATCTTTATATTCTTTTGGGGACAGACTAACACTGTCCCGACTTACCTTGAGAGGTAATTGAAGTCCAAGTTTAGCCAGTAAAAGATTGGTGTATGGACCTAGAGCTAGCACGATATTTCTTCCTCTAAATTGATTTCCGGTGGTGGTTGTCAAGGTAACTATATCACCGGGTATCACGTCTTTAACCTGTTCACCATCACGTAGAGTTCCACCATTTTTCTTAAATTGGTCCTGAATCAGAACATAATATAATGGTAAACTCCTGCGCGTTGGATCAGACGGTCTCGGCATGTCATAGAGTCAAGTGCTTTGGAGTAGATATGCCAACCTCGTGGGGTTTCTCCAGGTCCTCCGGTTTCTTCATACTTCTTAAGACCCCTACGCGCTTGCGAATTATTAAAATATAACTACTGAACCATCTGTTAGTCCCAAAATGACCTAGATTTGGTCGAGTGGACGTTAAACCCCATTTCTCTCCCTCAGAGAAACCCGTTAACAAATCTGCATAAGACGCTCATGGAGTTCAGTACATTTAGTGTTGAAGTGTGTCGCAAAGAAATGAATTCAAATGTCGGGTCAATCGGCAACTCTTTCAGTGGCGTGGAAGCGTTCTCTGAGGCGAGCAACGGATGATGGGGGGACATAAAGATGTCTGGTGACAAGCTTCCTCCCGCTGCTAAAGATCCCTACGCGCTTGCGAATTATTGAAATAAAATTGAACCATCTGTTGGTCC
Source organism: Patella pellucida (assembly GCA_917208275.1). Classification (NCBI taxonomy): domain Eukaryota; kingdom Metazoa; phylum Mollusca; class Gastropoda; family Patellidae; genus Patella; species Patella pellucida. Next base: position 69,676,331 of record OU795041.1, read on the forward strand.
CGAAACGACCTACATTGGGTCGATTGGGCGTTATTCCCATTTCTCTCCCTCAGAGAAACCCGTTAACAAATCTTAATAAGACGTTCATAGAGTTCAGTACATTAAGTACTGACGTGTGTCGCAAAGAAATGAATTCAAATGTTTCACCTGGAAGGCTCCCAGTGCTCTTTCAGCGAATAGTATTCCGCCTTGGTAGTCATATATACCCTCATAATCATCTGGTAATGTAATATTAGGGAATTCGGATTTCATCTCTGTTACTGTGAGTGATCTGTATGGAGCCTTATTGACCTTTAGCCCTGTTTCAACCACTGCCAGCATTGGTGGTGGAGATACGACGAGAGTTCCACAATTACTGAAACAAATTAAACAAACTATATGAAAAATAAGGCTAGCGTGGTTTCATAACATGCTTTCACTTATAAACATCAAAATAATTTTATTATTTAAATTTACACGAAGAAAGGATTCCGAAGAAAGAAACAAAACCTTTGTGGGGTCGCAAGGTATCTTTTACATTTCGAATCCGCGGTTGTATGTGACAGGGAGTAGGATCGCATGTCCAGCCTCTTGAGTTTTCTTCGGATCCTCCGGTTTCCTCCCACTGCTAAAGACCCTACGCGAAATAAAATCGAACCATATATTAGTCCCGAAATGACCTTGGTTTTGTCGAGTGGACGTTACCCCCCCCCCCCCTCTCTCTCTCTCTTTCTCTCTCAATCTTTCTCTCTCCCTCTTTCTGTCTCAAACTTTACAGACTTACGTGTATAACTTTTCACCACATTCTTTTTCTAAGATATTCCACTCTCCAAAAGTATATTTCATCATTTCAGAATATATCGCCTGGGGATAGGCATTTCGTGTAATACGAGTCTGTCCATGTGAACTGCCTCGACTGTGGGGTAGGAGAAACTGAAAATAACACAAATAAAGGGGTTAAGGTGAAATGTTGAGTATCGGCAAAGATAATGGCGATTTGTCAGTATGTAGTTCTGCTGATGTGTTACCACGGTTTCACGACATAACCCCCGGACAACGAGACTATGAATTCATGGGACCTCGGGGTTTTTTTTTGTCCCATTTTACATTGCCAGGCCTCCGTCCGCAACAAAGCAAACATAATTCAATCGGTATTTTTATTTCGTTTACCTAGATCCAGCCCGGAATTGAAACCAAACCCTCAAGTTCACAAGCCAGTGGTATGTTTTCTTTTACATTGGGTTGGGTGGCTGAATGGTTTACGCGTACGCGATGCGTCATATTATGCTATGTCAATAAATAAAATGACGTGGTATAGATTCCTCGCTTGCACGTGACACGGAGTACGATTGCCTATCCAGTTTACACATTGGGAAGCACGTAAAAAGTCCTTTGTAAAAAAGTCCTCCATTGGCAGCTTAAATTTGATGTAAGAGTCCGGGCAAAATTTCCCCCATGGCGTATGTCCGTCTGCATAAGCCCAGCCCGAGCAGAACAGTAGGATGTTAAACTCTTTTTTTTTTTTTTTTTTTACTTAAAACAAAAAAAGTTTCTAGTTATTTTTAGCTGACCTGTTCTAGAAGAAGTGTGTTTTGACCTCGTTTAGCAAGTTGATATGCTGTAGCTGATCCTTCTATACCACCTCCTACTACTATAACATCATATATAATATCTTCTTTAGACATTTTCACACTTCAAATACTCCTCTCTTGTCTTGTTAATACTTCCCTGGCCTAGATAACAAACACATACAAAGTATATATGGTCGATCATGGTGGTTTGGATAGCTGAAAGGTTAGCGTGAGCGCTGCATCAAAAAGGCTGTCATTGAGTCAACTGGCGTGGTTTCGAGTCCTCGGTTGTACGTGGCAAGCAGAAGGGTCGCCTGTCCAACCCAAGCGAATTATTGAAATAAAATTAAACCATATGTAAGTCCCGAAATGACCTAGTTTGTGGACGTAAAACCCCATTTCTCTTAATACATATTGACATAGTTGTTCTGATATGGACACAATTCACTAAATATTCCTACAGTAGGGCAACAGTTATTTTCAGTCTTTCTCTCCTTTTTCTTTTTCCCCTTTTGCGTGGCAAGTTTTGTTGACTTTGTGGTGTAGAATCGAAATCAAGGGGTTTAAAAAACATTTTCTGTCATGTTTTGGTGAATATTCATAATTTTGAGTATATTGCTAAGGTTGAAATGTAGGGCCAAAACTAGAATGTTGGTAGTAGTCTCTACCTCAATAGTGCTTCTGAGCAAGAGATTGCCACATGTTGCTCCATCTGTGTCAGAAGGTATTGTACCCAGAAAAAATTTAGAGCTGGTCTGCGATAGTAGAGAGAGAGAGAGAGAGAAATAGGGTTTAACGTCTACTCGACACAAACTAGGTCATTTCGGGTCTAACATGGTTTAATTTCATTTCAATAAATCGCTTGCGCGTAGGGGTATTTAGCAGTGGGAGGAAACCGGAGGACCCGGAGAAAAACCCACGAGGTTGTGGACAGACCTGAGGAACGAGAATTTACATTAAAGTCAATGGGGAAATCATCAGTGGTCTGTGGTCATATAGTCATATAAGAATAATCCCCCGATGACAAGGTGACATAAGCATGGACATCATAACTAGTGTGCAAGTCAGTCAGTCAAGATTGGCGCTGCCGAGGTGAAAGGCCCGTCACTCAATTGGATAATTTTGAAACGTCATCGTAGACTCGATTATCTACCTAGCGAAAATGAGTGAGTATTGCCACTGGTTGACGGATTCTATAGTACGGTAGTGAGCTTTGATTCCATTTTTCCCACCTGTTTCTCACCTTTTGAAAGAGAATTGGTTTCCGACGAAGTTAGAAATCGGAATCAGACCAATTATTTGATAATCTGGCAAACGAACCTGGACGTAACAGACTCTAGACATTTTAGCTTGATGTTGTTATTGAAATATTTTCCACGGTACAAGCACCTGTGTGCAGTATACGAGGGATCTGCAGCGTTGAGAGAGGTATGTGTTGTATGGGAAATGTATGGGGTGGGAGGGAGATATGTCGTGTGAGAGATGTGTTCTGTTTGAGAAAGGTGTGTGATTTAATGTGAGTGTGGGGGGTGGGGGGTGCAATATGAGACATGTATGAAGAGAGTGGGAGAGAGATATGCCGTGTGAGAGGGGGGAGTGTAGTGGGAGTAGGGTGTGCGGTTTAATTGGATGTGTGCAGTGTTAGACACGTATGGTCATAGAGATATGCCGTGTAGGAGAGTGTGTAGTGGGAGAACGGTGTGCGGTTTAATTGGGTATGTGCTGTGTCAGACATGTATGAAGAGGGTTGGAAAGAGAGATATGCCGTGTGAGAGTGCGGTTTAATTGGGGTGTGTGCAATGTCAGGCAATTATGGAGAGGGTGTGACAGAGATATGCTGTGTGAGGAGGGGGGGGTGCAATATGCGAGAGGTGTGTATAACCATGTGCTCTATAATAAAAAACATTGTATGTGAGCTGAGTTACTATAATACACAAGATGATATATTGTTAGTTTTATAAAAATGATAAATAAATTCTAAGTTCCTATTTTATTTTATTATTTTTTTTTGGGGGGTGGGGGGGGGGGCTTAATACGCTTCCGTACAAATCGCGTGGTACAATCAGAGAAACAAATTGGGTTTAATTTAGATCATTTTTTTTAACTACTTTTATTGAAATAGAACTTCGTTTGAAGGGCACAAGGCTCTATTTATATTCAATGTCTGAAAACCCTGAAGGAAATGTTTATTCCATACCTCTGTTTCGCTTTTAACTGGTACTAGTTTAAGTACGTCCTGGATCCGGATTCGCTCGACTATTTACCGCTTGCCACGAGATGTGTGTGTCACCTCTTTGCTTTTAATATATATAATACTAACAACATCAATGATTACAGATAACATATATATGTATTGTGTTTAATATCGGTAGATATATATACGAATAATATCAACGACCACAGATAACAGATAGATATGGTGGCTGATTGGTTTCCCTTCGTGATGTTGTGGTGTCACCCTTTATAGGGCGACATCACGACATTTAAACTCGTCAGTGTAATAAAGCTAACTTCGGTACCAAGGATTGGTGGAATTTAGTTAATTCATTTGTGAAATCAAAATCTGCGGTCAACAACGAACTGGCACCTCTAGAAGTAAATAGCCACACCCACTTTACACCATTGGACAAGGCGAACGCCCTAAATGACTATTTTACTAACCAATCTAAACTTAACGACGACAATAATAACTTGCCTGTTCTTCAACAAAACCTCAACTCTCTTACAGAGATCGTACTAAGCCCAAAAGAAGTTAAAGATATCATTCTATGTTTATATACTTCAAAAGTTAAAGGCCCTGATGATATCAGTGGGAAAATACTAAAAACAATTGTAAATGAAATAAGCGAACCACTCTGTTATATTTTTAATTTGTCCCTTTCTCATAAAAAAGTCCCTGAAATTTGGAAATCAGCAAATGTAGTAGCAATTTTCAAAAAAGGATCTCCTCATAAATGCGGAAACTATAGACCTGTATCATTATTAAGCATTGTCGTAAAAATATTCGAAAAATGCATATATAAACATGTCTTTAATTTCTTTTGTGAAAACAATATACTAACTTCGTTTCAAAGTGGTTTCTTAAAGGGAGATAGTGCTATCTATCAACTGATTGATTTAACTCACTCATTTTGTCAAGCCATAGATCGCGGAAAGTATACGAGAGCAGTGTTCTGTGACATCAGCAAGGCTTTTGACAGAGTCTGGCACGCTGGACTCTGTCATAAGCTGAGGGCGTCTGGTGTACGAGGGGGGCTACTTGATTGGTTTATTGATAACAGAAAGCAAGTAGTAGCTGTGAGTGGTACCTCCTCTGACCCCAGAATTTTCCCTGTCGGTGTCCCACAGGGCTCGGTTCTCGGTCCTCTTTTATTTTTGGTATATATTAATGATATCGTAAATAAAATTAACTCGAATATTAGATTATTTGCAGATGACACTTCCCTTTATTTACAAATAACGGATCCCCGGGCAGACGCGGCTATCCTGAATAATGATTTGATAACTATTAACAACTGGTCGCAGACATGGCTTGTAACTTTCAACCCCCTAAAAGCCGAAACAATAACTTTTTCAACTAGAATAAACTTAACTAAACCACACTTGTATTTGGACACTGTGCAAATAAAAGAAGTATCGGAGCATAAACACCTTGGGCTAAACTTTCGACCAAATTGCAAATGGGATGTCATATAAATCATATCTGTAATAAAGTAGGGAAACTTATTAATTGTTTTAGATCATTAAAATATCGACTTAATAGAAAATTATTAAACACCATCTATACGTCTTTTATTCTACCACATTTGATGTAATTTGGGCTGGCTGCACAGACAAATTAGCTTTACAATTAGAAACTTTACACTTAGATGCACTAAGGACTATTTGTGGGGCGGTTAGAGGTACAAGCCATGCAAAACTCTATAATGAAACCGGTTTAGTTCCATTAGCTGAACGTCGACGAAGACACAAACTTAAATTATTCTATAAGTTAATTAACGGTCTAGCCCCGTCTTATATTTATAACCTTATTTTAAAGAAAAAAACACCATATCGTCTTAGAAATTGTAATAATCTCGAAGAGTACTTCTGTAGAACAAACATTTTTTCATATTCATTTATTCCGTCGACGATCAGAGAATGGAACACATTGGAACCCGAAGTTCAAAATTCAAATTCTGTTTCATCTTTTTCTTCAAGCTTGATTAAAAGCGACCATATTAACCCACAGTACTTTTATATTGGAGATAGAAAAAATCAAATAATACATAGTAAACTGAGGCTGCAGCGATTTAAATGGTCATAAGTTTTTGAGACATTTAACGGATAGCCCCATCTGCGCGTGTGGTCACCTTTTTGAAGATTGTTATCATTATCTGTTAATATGCTCCTTGCATTCGGGTTCCCGAGGAAAAACTATTGGCTTACTCGAGCAGCAATTTCGAGATGTTGCTATTTTATTAAACGGTCAGACAGTCCTTTCATCAGATCAAAATCAGTTAATTTTTAACACAGTTCATAATTTTTTTAAATTGTCAAAACGTTTCTAACGTCGAGATCATCCCGTCTGTTATTTATTTATTTATTTATTTATTTACTTTCTGCATAATATAATATACTAGGTTAATACTATACGTTTTAAGTAGGTTTTTATATGGTTGGGTGGAGGGGGGATACCCTATTAAAATAAAGTCACGGAACGGCAGCTGTATATATGTATATATGTATAAATGTTTAGTTTATGTTTAATTAATTTTATATTTTGTATGTTCTTGTTGTATATATGTTGTGTAGGTACATAAAATAAATTTATTTTTGTAAATTCTGGAGAGGAATCAACATAGGCCCAGCCTGTTCCCCAATCCTATTTCAAATGAAATAAAATATTGTTTACAAAAAAAAATGCAGAAAGGAGGGCCTGACAAGGACTGTTGTATAATCATTCGGATGTGAAGCACTTACCCTCAACAGTGTACTATGAGGCACACTATTCCTGGATAGCGGCGCTACAGCCTACTCTTATATTGAATTCCAACTGTCAAGGTGTCTTTTACGTGCACGCCTCGGTTTTCATCCCATCCCAAACGACTATACGTTAACCCTTGTCAGGCCCCCCGTCCTGAACCACTATCAAAAAGGAATCACTCCGGAGATCGGGTTTAATGTCCTGCTTACCTGGTAGTCACAGTGACTCAATGAGTAAGACGTTTGCTCGCTAACGTTGAGGTCTCGTGTTCGATCCCTGCGTTGGCCTAGAAAGCTTATCGGGAATTTAAGGCGTGATTCTTCTTTACAATGGTACATGACTGAGGGTCTGGCACGGGATAATGTATTACTCTTTTGGATTGGACGCAAAATTGCGGTTCCGTGTACATATTTGCGAGAAACCCCGCTGCGAAATCCAGGAGAACTTTCTTGACCAACAAGAGAGAGAGAGAAATGGGATCTAACGTCCACTTGACACAACCTAGGTCATTTCGGGACTATCATATGGTTTAATTTTATTTAAATATTCGTTTTGCGCATGGGGGTCTTAAGCAGTGGGAGAAAATCGGAGGACCCGGAGAAAACCCTAGAGGTTGGACAGGCGATCCTACTCCTTGTCATGTACAACCGGGGATTCGAAACAAAGCCCGTTGACTTCATGACAGGCATTATGATACAGCGTGCACTTGTTAACCATTCGACCATCCAACCCCCCTCTTTCCCAACAATCCTGTCGAGTGGACGTTAAACCCCATTTCTCTCTCTCTCTTTACCAACAAGAACCCTGAGAAAACTCACGAGGTTAGGCAGTATATACCACAGACCACCAGCTTTAGAGATATGACTGTTATCGATATTCGTATTGCGGAGGGTAGTACGCTAAGTCAAGGTCTCCCGAGTGACAATTGTACCCTGTCCACCTCGCATGACTGTTATCTAATCGTATGATATCTCACGACCTAAAAAAAAATATAATACACATGTGACAGAGAGAGAGAGAAATGGGGTTTAACGTCCACTCAACACAACTAGGTCTTTCGGGACTAACATATGGTTTAATTTTATATCAATAATTCGCTTGCGCGTAGGGGTCTTTAGCAGTGGGAGGCAACCGGAGTGCTCAGAGGAAACCCACGAGGTCGAGAAGGCGCCCCTATCTCCTTGCCTTATACGTTCACATCAGGGCTCAAAACCACAGCCGCAAGCCAGAGGTGGCCGACCAGCTAGAGGTCGAATCGCGGCACTCTACACCACTAGGCCATAAATATACCAGCGGCTGCCAGGCAGGATACGCCCAGAATTTCCAAGGGATGGATAGAGAACAAGCTAAATACAAACGCGATGTTTTTTGTACAATCAGGGGCAATTATCCAAAAAGATATGGCATGAAATGTGCAAATATCAAAAGGGCTGGGATCTTTGGGATAAAAAAAAAGGTTATAAGTTTCATCAAAATCGGATAACAATTGTGACCTCTAGAAGGTCAACAACCTTCATATTACACACTTCTCCACAATTTGTGTACAAATAGCGGCCATTTTGTCGGTCAGTTATGCGCGAATTTTGAAAGAAACCAAGATCTTTGGTTTATAAACTTTCATTTGCAGTTTCACCAAAATCGAATCAAAATTGTGGACTCTGGAGGGTCCACAACTTTGACATACCAGATGTTTACTCTACTTGCGTACAGTTAGGGGGCCATAATTCAGGAAGTTACGATTAAATATGTACGAAAATCGAAATTTAAGTTTCATCCAAATTATATGTAAATTGTGACCTCCAGAGGTTCCACAAGCCTGATGCACAATATTATGACACTTTTTGCGAACGCGAACGTTTTTTTTTAAATCGGTTAAAAATAGGTGAATATTGTCTTTGAATGACAAACTATAGTCATGGTAACATAATATTTTTTGTCTTAGTAAGATTGTGTATGTCGTCTACGAATGGTGACAATCTGTAATGGGGGATCACGTTGGTAAGGTGCTGGCTCGCTATCCTGGAGGTCGGGTGTTCAATTCCTGCATTGTCCGAGAAAGTTTAACTCGATTTTCTGGGGTAGTTTCCCCTTGTCGGTATTGCAGACGGAGGGCCTGACAAGGACAGCTGCCTAGCCTTTGGGATGGGACGAAAACCCGAGGTCCCGTGTACACATTGACGTGCACGTAAAAGATCCCTTGGCAGTTGGATAAAATTTCCCTCATAGCACCTGTATGGCGTATACCCGTCTTCAATTAGCTAAGGTTAGTTGCAGAAGCTTAGGACGTTAAACCTTATTTCATTTCATTCATTCATACAATCTGTAAGTATTATGATTTTAAGCTTGTACTTAAACATTTGGTATTTTTGCCGTACGTAGTATGCTTAATTTCAGTACTATATACATGTATCATGGGGTGGTACGGTATACTTGCATTTTGTATATAATTTTGTTAACCTAAAATTCTTTTCTCCTGTAAATGGCAGTAAAATGTAAAATAAAATGTTTAATTAATGTAATGCGACAAAGTGAAACAGAAGCTGTGTTCGGCGGATTGTATCAAGTAGTGATTTGTGCTTCTATATATGGCGTATAACAGAATTAAAAGTGAAATTTCTTTGGATACAGTCGTTAGTTCCTGGTGATAAACCTTGTCGACAAGGGGGATGGACAATTAATTATGTGTGTATTTTGTATTTGTAAATATGCTGTGTTTTGTCTGCTACCGGTAATCAATAATGTTAACTGTTTGTTTTTGTCTTTTGTTGGGAAATATGTCGCTATAGAGGTAGCACATGGGCCATAATCCATTTAGTTAAAGTCCGATACATGCCAATATCAAAAGGAAGCAAGATCGTTGGGACATAAACCTTTATTTTTGAAGTTTCGTTGAAATCGAATAAAAATTGTGACCTGTAGTGGGGTTTAGCGTCCTGCATCCACCTATCAAATAAAGGCGGCAATATATCATAATGTGTTAGAAATGAAATGAAATGAAATGGTGTTTAACGTTCTATTGTTTTACTCGGGGGGTCTTTAGCAGTGGGAGGAAACCGGAGTGCCCGAAGGAAACACACGAGGTTAAGAAGGCGCCCCTATCTCCATGCCACATACGCTCACACCAGGGCTCAAAACCACAGCCGCAAGCCAGAGGTGGCCGGCCAGCTAGATGTCGAAGCGCGGCACTCTAGACAACTAGGCCATCCCAGCCCCCTGACCCCGCCGGATATGAAACGCGAGCTATATTTTGAAGCTAGGGAGGGGGAGTTATAATCCCGATATATGGAAATATAAAGCCAATAAAATAATATAAAATGTATTTTAATATATAAAATAATTAGTGTATAATGGCAAGGTATAAATAAATTATGACGAATAAATATCACATAAAAAAATAACATATACAAAAACACATAACTAGAACACATTGGGTTTGTACCGGATCTCGTTACCCCTAATACGTCATGAACTGTCGAACAGGGTAACTTATGAACACAAACCCGGATGAAAAAGGTAACCAGTAACATCATAACGCCATATACCCTGTCGAACAAGGTAACTTGGTTGAACAAGGTAACCATTAACACCATAACAGGGTAACTTGTAAACACAGACCCGGCTGAACAAGGTAACTAGTAAACACCATCACGCCGTACCCTGTTGAACACCATCACTGTTTTGTAATGCGTTTCTACCCCGTTTCACATCTTTCATACGCACAGAGTCTTAAATAAAACCTCTTTTAATTTTTTTAAATGGAGGCAGACGAAATACTCAACAAATTCACGAAGTACACTTAGTGTTTTCGACGTAAATTGTCGATTTAGGACTTAAAATGTCGGTCTACTAGCTTGGTGTCTGTTATCAAGCGGAGCTAACTGTATACAGACAGTCTAAGTTTAGTATGCTGATGAATAAGATACATTGCAACGTCATAACGTCATAAACTATCAAGTAAGGCATATTTAATCTCAATCTTGTAAAATAGTGAAACTGAGATTCATTCCTATTTTCTTTGGCATTAAAGTTAAGTTCCTTTTATAAGTCTATATTTAGTCCCGAAATGACCAAGTTTGTGTCGAGTAGACGTTAAACCCCATTTCCCGTTCTCTGTTATTCTATATATCTGTCTCAACAGTATTTTCAGAGTGCTGAATACGTTAATGAATGTCATTAATTACAACCATGAAATTTTTGTCATTAATGTACGACTTTCGATTTCTTATCAACGACAGCGGGTCGCCAGGCAACCTTGTACCGAATCTCTAACGAATAAATCTATTTGGATTCGGTACGATTGGTTTCGAATGTTCATTTTCGAACACTAGTTTGGCTTAATGTTAAAAGATATTTAAAAGTATTTTATCTTTTACGACTACCCTTCTTTATCATGGCTACTCGAACCGCTTCTTCAAATACTTCCGTCACCCCAGCATCAAATTTCGCCGAACATTCACAATATACGGCCGCTCCTATTCTCTCTGCCACGTGATGTCCCTTTTCATACGTCACAAATTTCTGTTTCTCTGACGGGCTCTCGCTGCGTAAGTCTATTTTATTTCCTACAAGAATTATGGGAATGTCGCCGCAATAATGTCGTATTTCCGGCGCCCAATGTTGCACAACATTTTCTAAACTGTCCGGAAAATCTACGGAGAAGCATAAGACTATGACGTCAGATTCTGGATATGATAGTGGACGCAGTACTTCAAAATCTTCCTGGCCTGCCGTATCGTGTAGAACTAGTTCAACCTGTTAATGAGAACAAAGGGGAGATACTTTAAAGGGAGATAATTTAAAATCAAATTAACAAAATACAGCCTTTCTTATTAAACGCTTAGTAAACACATACAGACTACCTGGGGTAGGGGAGTGGGTCGCCAACACTCCCTTGAAATCATTCGAAACACATTTGGGCGGTTTGGTGGTCGAATGGTTAACGCGTGCACGTTACATCATAAGGTCTGTTATTGAGTCATGTGGCGTGGTTTGGATTCCGTGCGTTTACGTCACAAGGACTAGGTCACCTGCCCAAGCTCGTGGATTTTCTCCCCATAGCGAAATACCCCTAAGCGCGAGCGAATTAATGAAATAAAATTGAGCCATATGGTATGTAGTCCCGAAGTTTGTGTCGAGTGGACCTTAACCCCCTCCCCTGCTCTCTCTCTCTCTCTTTCTCTCTCTTTCTCTCTATCCATCTCTCCCTTTCTCTGGGCCCTGCATTTTCTACAACCGGCCCTAAATATCGGTTATGTGGTTATTTGAACTTATCAACGTCGATCGCAGGTACCTTACGTTCAGACTGTTTATAGATAATGCAATCTCAACCTACCTGTTTGCCTGTAGATATGACGTCTTTAACACAGGTATCAAACACGGTGGGTATATACATCTCAGGTAGAAACTGGTCACGTGTATATCTATGGAGGAGACAGGTCTTCCCACACTCCCCATCACCAACAATCACCAACTTCCTCCTCACAATATTCTCCTCCTTCTCACCTGAAATTAAAAATAAAATAAAATGAAATGAAATGAAATAAAATGGGATTTAAAGTCCTACTGAAATTATAAAAAATATTATTAAAAATTAAAACAAAACAAGTTGATGTTTCAAATTCGTATTTCGTCTCCATGTTTTTCATGTTTCGTAGTTTATATTTTACCGGAAATTTAGAACGAAAATTAAATGCAGATATAATTTCTTAAATAAAAAAGGGAGGTATGTCAAGGACAACTGTCTAGTCGTTCGGATGGGACGAAAAACGATGGTCTAATGTACACACTATAGCGTGCGCGTTAAAGATCCCTTGACAATTGGAATTCGATATAAGAGTAGGCTGTAGCGCCGCTTTCCGGACAAAATTTCCTTCATAGGACACTGTATGGTGTATGCCCGTCTTCATTAGCCCAGTTCGGAGCAGAACAGTAGGACGTTAAACATTTCTTAATTAACAATCAAAAGTCAACGCGAAATTTAATTTTAACTAAACTCAGAACAGTCTAAATAAAACGATGGATGGTTTGTTTTCTTCGGTCAAAATATTGTATCTTTGATGTGATGTATCAGCCGTTATTCTAAAAAAAAATTGTTTTTAATTATTAAGAGAGAGAGAGAGAGAAATGTGGTTTAACGTCCATTCAATACAACTGGGTCATTTCGGGATTAACATATGGTTTATTTTTTTTATTTCAATAATTCTCTTGCTCGTAGGGGTCTTTAGCAGTGGGAGGATACCAGAGTGCCCGGAGGAAACCCACAAGGTTGAGAAGGCGTTCCTATCTCCATGCCACATACGCTCACATCAGGGCTCGAAACCACAGCCGCAAGCCAGAGGTGGCCGGTCAGCTAGAGGTCGTAGAGCGGCACTCTAGACCACTAGGCCACCCCAACCCCCTTTAATTATTAAACAGAGAGAGTGGGAGATAAATGGGATTTAACGTCAACTCGACACAAACTGGGTCATTTCGGGACTAACATAAGGTTTAATTTTATTTCAATAGTTCGCTTGCGCGTAGTGGTCTTCAGCCGTGGGAGGAAACCAGAGGACCCGGAGAAAACCCACGAGGTTTGACAGGCGACCCTACTTCTTGTCGGGTACAACCGGGGATTCGAAACCACGCCAGTTGACTCAATAAAACTTTTTTTTTAATATAGCGCTAATTTTGCTATTTTTTCTTCAATAGCGTGTCTGTTGCTGAGTATAATGAGTAGATATACTAATAGTCCACGTGTTCAACTATTACAACATTGTATAAAATAGTGACTGGAAAACCTCGACACAAACATGTGTTCATTGACATTTGTCAATTTCCGGGTTTTTGAATATGGCGCCAATTGTAAACAACGTCTAACAAAACAGGGTGATTCACTAAATGCAGATCTATTTGAAAAAAACATAAATTTGATACCCAATATTAACAAGCTCCACACAATCAATTAATCAATATTCATAGTCTACTAATTAAATTAGACATTAGTTTAATAATTAGACATAAGTTTAATAATTAGACATTAGTTTGATATTTAGACATTAGTTTAATAATTAGACATTAGTTTAATAATTAGACATTAGTTTAATAATTAGACATTAGTTTAATAATTAGACATTAGTTTAATAATTAGACATTAGTTTAATAATTAGACATTAGTTTGATAATTAGACATTAGTTTAATAATTAGACATTAGTTTAATAATAAGACATTAGTTTAATAATTAGACATTAGTTTAATAATAAGACATTAGTTTAATAATTAGACATTAGTTACATAATTATACATTAGTTTAATAATTAGACATTAGTTTAATAATTAGACATTGGTTTTATAATTAGACATTAGTTTAATAATTAGACACTAGATTAATAATTAGACATTAGTTTTATAATTAGACATTAGTTTCATAATTAGACTTTATTGATAGATTATAATAGTAAGAAATAACATGAAATGGGGTTTCACTGACAAGTCAAAAGGGTAAACCACGCCGGGAAAATTAATAGTTAGACATTAATTTTTAAATAATCATTAGCTTAATAATTATGACATTATATTAATAGTCAGGCATTAATAGTTTAATAATTTGAATTTCGCTTAGATATTAGATAGTATTTTTTTTTAAATTATATATGTATCATACCTTGAAGCAGACATTATATATAGCTTAGACATTATAGATTGAATGAAAAGTAGACATTGTATGAATATTTATGACTTGTGTTGGCTTTTTTATGACTTGTGTTTAGGGATTAACGTTAATCTCTTACCAACAACCTTTCTCGGTTTGTTTACTTTATGGACAAATATTTGATAGATATATAGACCTACTTCAAAATTGTTTGTAAATTTATACTAACATATAATTCAAAGTAGAAAAACAAAGCCATTGAAATTAGTTTTTAGCGAATTAGAAAATTATATTGTAACATGGAATTTTATATAAATCTCGTAACATGGAATTTTATGTAAATACTATGCAGACTGGCACGGATACAGCGGATTAACAAACGGTCCATGTGATATAAATGAATGGTCAATGAACGAATGAATGAATGGGGTTTAACGTCCTGTGCTTATGCACTAAACGGGGGATTGGATGGTCGAATGGTTAGCACGTGCGTGCTGTGTCATGCCTTTCCTTGAGTCAACCGGCGTGGTTTCGAATCCTCGGCTGGACGTACCAAGGAGTGTGGTCGCCTGTCTAACCTCGTGGGTTTTCTCAAGGTCCTCCGATTTCCTCCCACTGCTAAAGACCTCTACGCGCAAGCGAATTATTGAAATAAAATTAAACCATATGCTACTCCCGAAAAGACCTAGTTTGTGTCGAGTGGACGTTTAACCCCAGAGTGGGGGTTTAACACTCCCTCTCGCTCTCTCTCTCTCTTTCTTATCTTTCTTCCCTCTCTCTATCTTATGCACTGAGCGAGATAAACGGCTACTCGTTTTATTAATTTAAAATTGTATATTTTAAAACACACTAACCTGATCGTCCTAAACAACAAAAAAACATTTTATCCTTTTTTTTGACAAAACACGGAACGAATCTCAAATGATATAGCAATATACTAATAGTATGTACCGTACACGTTTTATGATATAGTCTATCTATTTATAGTATCATAGATATGAAGTATTTATAATCGCCGCTCTGATTGGTTGATTGTGTGTGTATTTATAGTAACACGGGTTAACCCTATGTTTATAGTGTAGTATATATAGCTGATGTAAGACCGCTGAAGGTAACCATGGAGTGATATAAGTAACTAACAATATGTATTTGGTAATGTTCCTATATTTGTATAAATATTTACCACATTTCCTAGTGACATACATTTCAAGGTACGCACTCACAGTAGACAATATAACAGGAGAGAGAGTGGGGTGATTGAGAGTGCGGAAGAGTTAAAAAGAGAGAGTGGGAGAGAGAGAGAGAGAGAGGGGGGGTTGATTGAGAGTGCGGAAGAGTTAAAAATAGAGAGTGGGAGAGAGAGAGAGAGAGAGGGAGAATGAGAAAAAGAGATATAGAGAGAGGGAGAGCAAGAGAGAGAAAGAGAGAGTGAGAAATGGGGTTTAACGTCCAGTCGACACAAACTAGGCCATTTCGAGACTATCATATGGTTTTTAATTTTATTTCAACAATTCGCTTGCGCGTAGCGTAGGAGTCTTTGGCAGCGGGAAGGAAAACCCACGGGGCTGGACAGGCGACCCTATACTCCTTGCCCCTTTAGCAAGAAGTCATGTCGGCCAACACAATGGCTTCTATAACATACATTATAATGTAACGCAGACCCCTGCGACCACCCCACCCCTAGGTGTAACTGTGAGTTGTAATCCGACTAAGACTATAAACATGTTACAACCACTTTTCTACCGCTGATATTGGGGGGGGGGGGGGTGTTGGATGGCCGAATGGTTAGCACGGGCGCGCTGTATCATAAAGCCTGTCGGTTAAATTGACAAGGAGTGGGATCGCCTGTCCAACGTCGTGGGTTTTCTCCGGGTCCTCAGGTTTCCTCCCACGACTGCTTAAGACCCCTACGCGCAAGCTAATTATTGAAATAAAATTAAACCATATGTTAGTCCCGAAATGACCTAGTTTGTGCCGAGTGGACGTTAAACCCCGGCGCTCCCTCTCCCTCTCTCTCCCTCTCTCTCTCTCTCTCTCACGCACTCTCTCTCTCTCTCCCCCTCTATTTCACACCTCTGACCTACTAACACAGTATGTGATTGAGAGGGCCTTTAACATTGACCTATATATTAGTCGTGTGACACTAATATTAATATTGTCACACCATCACATGTCATTCATATTAGAATAACCAACTGATATCCTGATATAATGAACTGGATGTGAAGGACTACACAATAGTCACGATTTCTTTCTCTTATTAGAACCATATGTCTAAACCGTTATATAAATGGTTCTACATCTATTTAAACAAAGCCATGACTTCTTCCAATTGTTATAAAGCTACGCCCTCTGGAAGAAATGAAATGAAAAGGGGTTTAACGTCCTACTGTTCTGCTCCGACTGCAATAATGAAGACGGGTATACGCAATACAGTGGGCTATGAGGACAATTTTGCCCGAGCAGCGGTCTACTCTTCTATCGAATTCCAAATGCCAATGTATACACGGGACCTCGTGTTTTGCCCTATACCCGACGTTAAATCCCATTTCATTTCAATTCTCTGGTGAAACTGTTGCTTAATCTTAAACTGCACCTTATTAAAATAGGACATGTGCCAAGACCAGCTCTGATAAGATCGGTTTGAGATAAAAATAAAAACACATATATCTTGTGTAAATCCAGAGCGTAACCCCTACGAATGATATTAGTTCATGGTGTCAAGAGCCGAAACTAGCGAGGGAGCGCCCAACTTTTTCGACAAACTTTTCAAAAAATAATACACTTAATTATGATCAATATCGGTAACGTGGGCATTATATTGGACCCCCTCGACTCTGCTGCACCCCCAATTTTAAAATCTTACATACGGCCCTGCGTGGACTGTTACGACAGCCCGAAGTTTGACTTGAAAATATGCAAAATGTTGGTGAAAACCATTTTACCCCAACATGGAAGTAATCGAACGACCAGTTTTTTAAAAATGTAAATAATCCATGGGTCAAGCTATGTGTTTTTTACTTCATTTCCACATAGAGCAAGCAGATTCGTTTACAATCCACGCGGATGACAGCAAATCGACCTTCTGTTTTGTCATATTTTATTATGACAATAGGACAGCGAGCGAGCGAGCGAGCGAGAGAGAGAGAGAGAGAGAGAGAGAGAGAGAGAGATAATTAGGGTTTAACGTCCACTCGACATAAACTAGGTCAGATGGGGACTAACATGGTTTTTAATTGTATTTCAATAATTCGCTTGTGCGTAGGGTCTTTAGCAGTGGAGGAAAACAAGAGGACCCGAGGAAAACCCACAAGGTTGGACAGACGATCATACACCTTGACAATGTCACGTACGACCGGGGATTCGAAACCACGCCAGTTGACTAAATGACAGGCTTTATGATACAGCACGCACGTCCTATGTAACAAAGTGATATCATTTATAATTTAGGTGCATTGAACTCTGCTAGTTTTGACAATAGATGATTTTGACTTTCACCTGTATATATAAACTCTTGGCATGGCTATTTCTTATTACATCTAATTAATTCAATATGTCCATTACAAGCTTTACATGATCTGTGTACAAGATCCACACGGCTCCAAATGTTTATGCACATGCCGTGACGAGATAAAAGAAACAATTGCAGATATGACCATGTGTTCAACGGGTATATGTTGAGGAGTTCTCTGGCAGTTAGAAGCGAAGAGCCGGGTTAGAAGAAAGGCTCGGTCGGGTGTATGGACTCACCTGAGTCCAGCCGCTGCCTTGGCAGAGGGGCAGAATGGTAGATGAAATGTTATATTGTAAGACGCGTTCCTGTAGACGTTTAGTTGTAGAAGACTAGTAGATTTTATATTATGTAGATGTGTTCCTGTCGTAGCCTAGTTCTTATAGTTTAAGAACTTGTATTACGGTATTATGTAGATGTGCTCCTGATGAAAATAAATCCTTTATCTACAAAACTCTTATCTGTTTTCACTACGATTGTGTTACAGATATTAGTTATTGGTGCTATCGACCTACAAGACCCCTGGAGGTGTTCCCGTGCTAACGAAGAAAATCCCGCGTGGCAGACAAAAAAGGTTTTACCGCTAGACATTTGATGAATTGTTGAAAAAAAAAAGAATTAAAAACAATGCAGGACTGAAACGTTTATTTGTGAAACCGTGGGTGGCAGGCGCGGTTTCAGTGATAAGAAAAATTCATAATATTCAAGCATGGAAATGGAGAAAATCACCAAGCACGGAAAAATCAAAGAAAAAAACCTACAAAAGACTTTCAGATCAATGGCGACGGAACAGAAGAATGTGTGTGATTTTTGTTTTACGGTGAGTCATTTTGTTTTTAAAAGAATATAAATTACAATTGTTTGTTTTTGAACACATATTTTGGTTTTTAAAATTAGTCGTAACAAAGTATTAAGAGGTTTATGTTTTAAAGTAAAATATTTTGTGATTGTTTGGCTGGAATTGAGTTAAGTTCCTAATTAGGAAATTCTTGAATAGACGGTTGAATAGATTTTTCGTCGTCCATCGCTATATTTGCGGTGAAGATATTAACTCACAAACAATCACATAATAGGCATATTCACGGTTCTATCTCCTATATTGTTTTGCGTGTGTTTTTTTATATACCCCGACGTAACAGGATTTTTTTTTTTTTAATGAGTTTTTGCCTCGTAAATTCGAGAGCTGTGTGTATTTTTGCCTCGTAAATTCGAGCGTTTTGTGTATTCCTATTAAGAGGAATCGGTTTTTATACCCTCAAGGAAGAAGGGTCGCGCTTAGGTTAGAAGCGTATATATGTAGTGTTTTGTTTTGTTTAAGACATAGAGAGATAAACCGTTGTTAATTTTGATAAAGTTCTATGAAAAAATCTTATTTAAGATTGGTAAAATGTGTTCAAATCAGTCAATATCATTTATCTCAAGTAAAAAACAATTTGACAAAATCCTATCTTAATTTTTTTTTCTATATATGTACCTTTTCTATTTTATAATAATAATATTTGCTATTTTTTCCCCTTCAGATTATATTTTGATTGTATACATTTCCTTTTTGTAATGTTTAGAAATGACGTTGATATTGTGTGTGTTCTTATGATATCGTGTATTACATTATCATTTATTTATTTGAAGCCAGTGTCCCACATGTGAGAATAATTAATGTTAGTTTGTTATTTACTTAGTAAATATGTTATTTACTTAGTAAATATGTTATTTCCTTAGTAAATAACTTGTGGGAAGGGTAGGAAATGTAACAAAGTGATATCATTTATAATTTAGGTGCATTGAACTCTGCTAGTTTTGACAATAGATGATTTTGACTTTCACCTGTATATATAAACTCTTGGCATGGCTATTTCTTATTACATCTAATTAATTCAATATGTCCATTACAAGCTTTACATGATCTGTGTACAAGATCCACACGGCTCCAAATGTTTATGCACATGCCGTGACGAGATAAAAGAAACAATTGCAGATATGACCATGTGTTCAACGGGTATATGTTGAGGAGTTCTCTGGCAGTTAGAAGCGAAGAGCCGGGTGAGAAGAAAGGCTCGGTCGGGTGTATGGACTCACCTGAGTCCAGCCGCTGCCTTGGCAGAGGGGCAGAATGGTAGATGAAATGTTATATTGTAAGACGCGTTCCTGTAGACGTTTAGTTGTAGAAGACTAGTAGATTTTATATTATGTAGATGTGTTCCTGTCGTAGCCTAGTTCTTATAGTTTAAGAACTTGTATTACGGTATTATGTAGATGTGCTCCTGATGAAAATAAATCCTTTATCTACAAAACTCTTATCTGTTTTCACTACGATTGTGTTACACCTAACCATTCGGCCATCAAACCCCTGGCAATAGGACACCGTGTTTTAAAGAGACACACAAAAATTTATCCGCTTTATTCATATTACGGGGTTGGGATGGTCTAGAGTGCCGCGCTTCGACCTCTAGCTGGCCAGCCACCTCTGAATAGGTGTGAGCGTATGTGGCATGGAGATAGGGTCGCCTTCTTAACCTCGTGGGTTTCCTCTGGGCACTCCGGTTTCCTCCAAATTCTAAAGACCCCTACGCGCAAGCGAACTTTTGAAATAAAATTAAACCATATGTTAGTTCCGAAAGGGCCTAGTTGTGTTGAGTGGACGTTAAACCCCACTTCTCTCTCTCTCTCTCTCTCTTTCATATTACGCCTTCAAATGTAAATAACTTAAAGGCTCAATACCACTCTTGTTGTAACTGAATGATATGTCCCAATCTTTATTCTGGTCAACAAATTGTACTGTTTTACAATATTCCAATTAATTGATGATACAAATTGCATCTCAACACACCTAATTAAAAAAAAATTCGAACAAATTCAACTAAATGATTTGAAAAAGTGACTTAAATTTTAAAATATTTTCGAACCCTCTGGACAAGTAAAATAGGATGTAACGGATAAATTACACAACATGTAGGACATTTAAACATTTAGAACTTTTCTGGAGCTCTCAAGTCAGTTAGGGTGGTAATGTACCTTTAATTAAACCAACCTGTCCATAATATCGTAGTATAATGTATTGCACGTTAAGATTTTAATAAACAACATGAATCCGAGGAAGCTTTTATTGGATATGGGACGAAAGGAAATATTTGTATAAAACTAAAGACCTTAGACAATTATGTCGCCGAGTCATTTTTTTTCTTTGATTTTATCATCCCCTATGCGGGTTGTAATTGTATTATTGTATTATTGGACACTTGAAATTTGAGTTTATAAACCAAGGTTGCGACCCTTGCGACGTGCGTTCTGAAGATCCAAGATGGCTGCCATAATTTGTTTGTAAAACAAGTGGTTACCAAGAATGGAAAGCTAAAACAATGTGCAGCATCTGGAGAAAAAGGAGAGCCTTTGTCCGGAAGGCTCACATCAACATGCTAAGCTGTTTGACTAAAACTAACCAAGTCATCTAAAAAACATGGGGAGAGGGATTATATTTGATAATTGTTTCGTGTTTGCAATGTCTATTTTCTGTCTTGTCCGCAGGTTTATCTTGTAAATTTTCTTTTTTGTTTGTTTTGTGTGTAGTGCAGTCCTCCTGCATTTACTATAGGCTTTGTCTGTTACCTAATCCTAATATTCTATAAAATATTGTTTAGAATAGAAACAAACAAACCTAAAAAAATATTTAGCAAAAAAATATTATTTCCATATTGTCGTTTTCTTGTCGGTCTTCTAATAAACAATATTTCTGTTTGGAAGCGTATTTATTAACCGCTTTAAAACTCATAGTGGATTTGATAAAATCGATGAGAGTGCTTTAAATTTTAAACACAATCTTCGTCATTTTAATGGTTTCTTAAAGATATTTGCAGAAAATTCGTCTTAAATTAAAATAAATCCACTTTTCTCTCTTGTTACCACACCCTGCAGGCATGTCAACACGACTTAATTCAAAGAGCAGAATTAAAACTCCTAATAGAATTCATAAAATCGATTAGAGTCCTCAAAGTTTAAACAAAATCTTAGTGTATTTAATGGTTTCTCGTCCGTCAAAGATATTTGTAAAAAAAAAGCTTCTAAAATTAAAAAAAAAATCACTTTCCTCTCTGGTTGTTACATCCTTCAGGTTTGTTGTCAACAAGAATTATTTGAAAGGGAAGAATTAAAAAATTAACAACTGTTTTATTTTCACTTGCTAGAGGACTACAAACAAACTGACGGAAGCCGTTCAACAATTCTCTTTTGTTTGCTTTGCTTTTCAATAGATGAGAAACATGCCTCGTCAAAAAGCATAAATATAAGTACATCTACTTGGTCCAGTCATTAGAACTTTTCTTGTAGCGGGTGTGATGTCCTGAACAGATGAGATAAGAAGCATGCCTCGTCAAAATGCATAAATATTTGTACATCTGCCTGGTCCAGTCAGTAGAAGTATTCGTGTAGCGGGTCGTGGATGTCCCTGTCACGTCGGGTAAGTTTCGATCTTGATCTGAATCAATTTCTTCTTGTTATTTTTTTTTTGGGGGGGGGGGGGGGTCCGAATGGTTAGCACGTGCGTGCTGTATCATAAAGCCTGTCGTCATTGAGACAACTGGCGTGGTTTCGAATCCCCGGTTCTACGTGACAAGAAGTAGGGGCGCCTGTCCAACCTCGTGGGTTTTCTCAGGGTCCCTCGGTTTCCTCACACTGCTATGCTAAAGACCCCTGCACGGAAGCGAATTAGTGAAATAAAATTAAAAAACACTATGTATTAGCCCCGAAATGACCCCCTCTCTCCCTCTTGCTATTGCACTACGTTGTCAGGTTGTATTTATTGTGTATATCGTTCTCATCAAGACGAGCATGCGCCATGGGCTGTGGGAGATATTGCCAGGACATACTCATCGTCGATTTCAGCTGTCAAACGTGTACACGCGACTACCGGTTTTGGTTCCATTCGACAAGACTCTGTGCCATATCAGGCGCGGCAATGTAAAATCCCGCAAGTTATTCGGGATTTGAATAAAGAAACAGCACGTTATTCGGGACTTGTCAATGACAAATAACGAGCCAGTATGTTATTCGGCAATGAAACATACCCACCTACGTTACAGCCGACCACTCCCTCGCTACCACTGACCGTAGGGGTAAGTAAACGACCAGCAAGGACGGGTCCGTTTACGTAGCGAGTAGGGGGTCGACGTGCACATCCCCAACCCCACGGTTAATGGTGTTTAGTTCAAAAGGTGACGACTAACTAAAATCATGTATTTCCTGTGTTATAGATTTGTTTAAGGGTGGGAAATAATGCCCATTACCGTATAATAGTGAGTTGACAACATATTGAGCAAAAGACATAGAAATAATTAAATTTTTACTTTCTCAGAAAATTTGAATAGTTGAATATTCCAGTCAGATTTATTCATTTTGAGCGAACTTATGATCTGTTGAAGAACGGTGTAGTCTCGATTATATTTGCTACCGTTGTAATGACAGTAAACAAAGTCTCGATTTTCGCATTTGTATTTAAATTATTAACTGGCATCCATGTTTAAAGGGACAATAGCACTCTGGCTGGCTTGACAGGACCAGAATTTTGTTTAGCCTTATTCTAACTACGAGATGTTAAAGTGTCCTAACTGTTATGTAAATTATCCATTACATCATATTTAACTTGTCCAGAGGGTTCGAAAATATGTTTAAATCCAAGTTACATTTGAAAGTGTTTACGTAAGGCCTTTCATTATCATACAGTTGAATTTTTCCAATTTTTTTCAATTAGGTGTGTTAAGACGAAATTTGTATCACCAATTAATTCAAATATTGTAAAATAGTACAATTTGTTGATCAGAATAAAGTTTAGGACATATTATTCAATTATAACAAGAGTGGTATTGGGGCTTTAAATTGTTTTAAAATCTAAAACATCCGATGATCTAGAGAGTTGTCTATGGGTTGAGGGTGTGAATACCTGTCTGATTAATGAATGATATAATGTTCGAGGCCAACGAAAGAGCTGTGCGTTATATTAGAATTAGCTCGTGCATAATGTATCTTTAAATAACCGTGAATTATACATATATGTATACTATACATATATTTGAATAGATGTGTCCATTGTATTGACAATTGCAAATGATATTTTCACAGTGACAAATTGGGCTGGAGCGATTATATTATGGTGTTATGAAATCAAATCCGTTTAATTCTCAACTTGCCAAGCAAAGATTAGATAAATCGAGGAACTTTCAGTAGACTCTTCAGTGGCGTTCAACTCAGACTCTTCATTGGTGTTCAACTCAGACTCTTCAGTGGCGTTCAACTCAGATTCTTCAGTGGCGTTCAACTCAGATTCGTCAGTGGCGTCCAACTCAGACTCCTCAGTGGCGTTCAACTCAGATTCTTCAGTGGCGTCAAACTTAGACTCTTCAGTGGCGTTCAACTCAGACTCTTTGGTGGCGTTCAACTCAGACTCTTCAGTGACGTCCAACTTCGACTATTTAGTGGCGTTCAACTCCGACTCTTCAGTGGCGTTCAACCAAGACTCTTCAGTGGCGTTCAACTCAGACTCTTCGGTGGTGCTCAACCCAGACTCTTTAGTGGCGTTCAACTCAGACTCCTCAGTGGCGTTCAACTCAGACTCTTCGGTGGTGCTTAACTCAGACTCTTCAGTGGCGTCAAACTCAGACTCTTCAGTGGCGTTCAACTCAGACTCTTCAGTGGCGTTCAACTAAGACCCTAACTGGTGCTCAACTCAGACTCTTCAGTGGCGTTAAACTTAGACTCTTCAGTGGTGTTCAACTCAGACTCTTCAGTGGCGTTCAACTCAGACTCTTCAGTGGGGTTAAACTCAGACTATTCAGTGGTGCTCAACTCAGACTCTTCAGTGGCGTTAAACTCGGACTCTTCAGTGGCGTTCAACTCAAATTATCCAGTGGCGTTCAACTCAGACTCCTCAGTGGTGCTCAACTCTGGCTCTTCAGTGGTGTTCAACCCAGACTCTTCAGTGGCGTTCAACTCAGACTCTTCAGTGGTGCTCAACTCAGACTCTTCAGTGGTGTTCGACTTAGACTCTTAATTGGTGCTCAACTCAGCCAATGGTGGTCAACCCTGCTAAGGCTGTAAACATCGGCCAATAACAGGGGTTATCAAAGAATCCAGTCTTACCTTATCCAAATAATTGATTAAGACCTATAAAGAAGGCGTTTACACAAATTTACAGCATGTTTCCGGAAATTCGGGTTCTTCTGACAATTTTCCTCATTGGTTACCAGATGAACAGTTTAAAGGGTAGTTGTCCTCATTATTGGTTAAGATTTAAGCAGGTGTTTGAGAACGTGAAACCTAACTCTGCACTAACCTCTCTGTCGAAGGATTCAAAATTTGCTTGTTTCTTTGCCTGTAAAACTGACTCCCAGTGTCTAGCTTTCGCCTTTCATCAACACAGAAAAGAATGTCATCTTTATAACAGAAATGTTGAAGAACTTGGAAATGCTCACGACCCTGGAATGAATGTGTTCTTGATGAGTACAGGTAAGTTAATATATTGTTCGCTTTGCTATTATGGGGTGGGGGGTCGTTGGATGGCCGAATGGTTCGCACGTATGCGATGTATCATAAAGCCTATCATTGAGTCAACTGGCGTGGTTTAGAATCCCCGGTTGTACGTGATAAGGATTTGGATCGCTTGTCCAACCTAGTGGTGTTTTTTCCGGCCACTGCAAAAGACCCTTACGCACAAGCGAATTATTGAACCATATGTTAGTCCCGAAATAACCTCTCTCTCTTTCTCTCTCTCTCTCTCTAAGATTAAACCATACGTAAGTCCCGAAATGACCTGGTTTGTGTTGAGTGGACGTTAAACCCATCTCTCTCTAACAGGTGTACGTTGATACAGACCCCTAGCGGCGTCTCGCCCTGACCCTCCCGTTATAGACTCATAGCGATGCGAAGGCAAGAAATCTCGCCTTCTTACGGCCTGTCATCGGTATGGCTTAACATCGCGATGGCACGAAATGACTGAACGTCTCGGCTTCACGCTGATTATTTCTCGTCTTCCCGCTGAATCGCAAACCGGAGCCTAGAGACCGACTAATATCCGACATGTTTAGTACAGGAATGCCATTTTATTATACTACTATCTGATTTAAACGCAGATTCAATTTCGTTTGTTTTTTTATAGTTAAAAATTTCGTTTTTACTTGTCTTGTAGTAGAGAACATCGAAAGTATAAAAAGACACCAAATATATAGATTTATATTTTAATTAGATTGATTATATTACGATCTGTTTTCATTACTTATGGTTACAGCTGGTGTTAACTTGGTTAGTTCAGAATCAACATCCACAAGTTCCGTCGGTGTATTGGAGCCGCTCAAAGCAGCTTTTGAAAACAACCCAACTACCTGTTTTCAAACACAGAAAGACGACTATCAACCCTGGTTCCGTTTGGATTTGATGGACACATTTCTAATTCGTTTTATAGTGGTTTATAACGAGGCTGAGTATCGTAAGTATAGACATTTAATTTTTGGTCTACATGGAAGCTGGCGTTTTAAACTCAAATGAGACAAAATGTGTCTTCTTTTGTAATTAATCTTGATTTATCTTAAGTAATCATAATCGTAAGTAATATTCATGTATCTTTAGTAATAATAATCATAAGTAATCTTGATTTATGTTTAGTAATCATAATCATAAGTAATCATGATTTATGTTTAGTAATCATAATCGTAAGTAATCTTGATTTGTCCTAAGTAATCATAATCGTAAGTAATCTTGATTTGTCCTAAGTAATCATAATCGTAAGTAATCTTGATTTATGTTTAGTAATCATAATCGTAAGTAATCTTGATTTATGTTTAGTAATCATAATCGTAAGTAATCTTGATTTATGTTTAGTAATCATAATCGTAAGTAATCTTGATTTATGTTTAGTAATCATAATCGTAAGTAATCTTGATTTATCTTTAGCGATCATGATCATATGTAAAAGTCTTTAGTAATCATGGTTTATTTTTTGTAATCATGATCATAAGTAATCTTGATTTATCTTTAGTAATCATGGTCGTAAGTAATCTTGTTTAAACTTTAGTAATTATGGTCGTAAGTAATCTTGATTTATCTTTAGTAATCATGATCGTAAGTAATCTCGATTTATCCTAAGTAATCATTATCATAAGTAATCATGATTTATCTTTAGGCATCATGCTCGTAAGTAATCTTGATTTATCTTTAGTAATAATGGTCGTAAGTAATCTTGATTTATCTTTAGTAATCATGGTCGTAAGTAATCTCGATTTATCTTTAGCGATCATGATCATATGTAAAAGTCTTTAGTAATCATGGTTTATTTTTTTGTAATCATGATCATAAGTAATCTTGATTTATCTTTAGTAATCATGGTCGTGAGTAATCTTGTTTTAACTTTAGTGATTATGGTCATAAGTAATCTTGATTTATCTTTAGTTATCTTTGTAATCATTAGTAATCTTTAGTATTCAGGGTCGTAAGTAATCTTGACCGTGTCATATTCTTGACGTCAACATGCGTATAATATTCAAGCTATATTCTAAGTTCATGACATAGTTTACATGTAAACGGCAACACGAGTTAATATTGGGTTTTTTACAATTGAATATACTGTTATTTACGTTTATTACCAGCTGAACGCCTCCTCCATGACGTCAATTATGAAGTCTATGATTCAAATTTTAGTTTTTAAGGATTCTTTTACGTGTATGTCAATGTGTTTGAGAAACATGTTGCGGTCGGTTATTATACAACATTTGTTTCTTTCCAGCTGAACGACTCCACGACGTTAATTATGAAGTCTATGATTCTGATCCAACGGTAAACAACTCATCAGAAGGTAATTGTTGTGCTTCGGTGGCTGATTACAATACAGGTAGAAACATCATCAGGTGTCAAGATGGCGTCCAGGGAAGATTTGTGAAGATTTCTATCGAAAAGTCCAATTTCTTAACACTTTGTGAAGTGGAAATATACGGCACCCCTAGTAAGTATTCTAGACTTTTTTCACTGGGTCATGCTCGATCTCTATTTGACCGAGAAAGTTCATCTGAATTTTTCCACGTGGTCCCCTGTATGACGGAGTTTCCGGCAAGGTAAAACACATAGTCGTTAGGATGGGACAAAAACCAGAGGTCCCCATATACATAGACTGTAGTGCCGCTGTCCGGGAAGAAAATTCGCTCATAAAAAATAATTGCGTCATTTTTACAAGGGTAGCAAATTAAGCCTGAGGCCTTTTTCCATATCGTGCGAATGATTTCGATCATTACTGCAGGAAGAAACCGAAGAACACGGGGGAAACCTGCCTGATCGGACGGGAGACCGAATATCCCTCTCACTTACAACATGTTCATGGCACACTGTATATTATATTAACAAGAACAAACGATAACAGTTATTAAATGCCTTCTTCATTGGCTCAGTCGGAGCAGAACTTTAGGTCGTTAAACCCCATTTCATTTTATTTTCATTTCCTTTCGCTGCTATTTCGGGATTTAGGGCTTTATAACGTGTTCGTTTTAGTCTTGTTTAAGGTTGCCAAAATATTTATATTGAGTCTTTTTTTGTATTTAATAACCATCACCCAACAAGACCAACAATGTGCTATAAAAATAAAATAAAACAAAGTACGAACAATCCAACCACAGGCACTTGAAGGGATTAAAATAAAATTTCTTACTATTGCTTGACTATATATATATATATATATATAAGTCTCTACTTATTTTATATAGTCAAGCAGTAGAATAAAATTTTATTTTAATACCTTCAAGTGCCTGTGAATCCAACCCATAAGACAGAATTTGAAGTCCTAAAAAAACGTTATAGGCAAAATAGTGTGTATCTTCATTGGGCATATCTAAACAACTTTGTTTTATTTGATGAACCAAGACTAACAATGTGCCTATTTTAATTGACAATATATTTTAGTTGATGAAACAAGTGGAACCTTGAATAAAAGATATAAATGTAAGAAATTACCAGGTGAGAAAAGCATATTTTAATTTCACCCCGTCCCCAACTCCACCTACATTGGGGATCACGGTGGCTAAGTGGATAAGGCGCTGGTTCGCTTTTACAAGATAAAAAAAGGCGCTGGTTCGCTAGCCTGGAGACCGGGTGTACGATCCCTGCATTGGCCGAGAAAGTTCATCTCGATTTTTCGGCGTGATTTCCCCTTGTCAGTGATGCAGAAGGACGGCCTGACAAGGACAGCTGCCTAGTCGTTCTGACGGGACGAAAAACCGAGGTCCCGTGTACACATTGGCGTGCACGTAAAAGAACCATTGGCAGTTGGAATTCAGTTGCTGCCCGGGCAAAATTTCACTCATAGCACACTGTATGGCGTATGCTCGTCTTCAATTAGCCCAGGTTAGGTGCTTAAATGTAGGACGTTAAACCCCATTTCATTCATTCATTCCACCCACATCGTATGTAAGAATATGAAATATTATTGTGATCACCCATGTATACACACCCTGTGGCCACTTTACTAGTTTTCCTTTGTGTTCGGGTAGTCGTAAACAGGATCGAGAGAGGGACTGAGAGAAAGAGAGGGAGAGGAGAGAGAGAGAGAGGGAGAGATAGAGAGAGATGGGGTTCAACGTTCACTCGACACAAACTAGTTCAATAATTAGCTTGCGCGTATGGATCTTTAGCATTGGGAGGAACCGGGGGACCCGGAGAAAACCCACGAGGTTGGACAGGCGACCCTACTCCTTGTCACGTACAACCGGCGAATCGAAACCACGCCAGTTTTCCTGTGTTGTCGGATAGTCGTAAACATGATAGAGAGAGGGACTGAGAGAAAGAGAGAGGGGGAGTGAGAGAGAGAGAGAGAGAGAGAGAGAGAGGGGGTGAGATTGGGTTCAACGTTCACTCGATACAAACTATTTCAATAATAAGCTTGCGCGTATGGATCTTTAGCAGGGGGGGGGGGGACCCGGACAAAACCCACGAGGCTGGACAGACGACCCTACTCCTTGTAACGTACAACTGGGGAATCGAAACCACGCCAGTTGACTCAATGACAGGCTTTATGATACAGCGCACACATGCTAACCTTTCAGCTATCCCCCCCACCTAATGATCTCATTGTTTGAATTCTCAAACTGGCTATTTAGAAAGTGACATCATCCCAACCCAAACTGATTGTTGAGAAAGAGGCATCATCTCAAAATATATGGCTGTTTAGAAAGAGACATCCTATCAAAATTCGTGACTTTTTAGACAGAGACATCCCACCAAAATTCGTGACTTTTTAGACAGAGACATCCCACCAAAATTCGTGACTTTTTAGACAGAGACATCCTACCAAAATTCGTGGCTTTTTAGACAGAGATATCGTGGCTGAAGTTTCAACTATTCAAAAGGACTCGTCTTATGGAACAACCATTATAATATAATGCAGAAGGAGGGCCTGACAAGGATAGCTGCCTAGTCGTTCGGATGGGACGAAAAACGGAGGTCCCGTGTACACATTGGCGCGCACGTAAAAGAACCCTTGGCAGTTGGAATTCAGTTGCTGCCCGGGCAAAATTTCCCTCAAAGCACACTGTATGGCGTATGTCCGTCTTCGATTATCTCAGGTTATGTGCTTAAGCGTAGGACGTTAAACCCCATTTCATTCATTCATTCTTAATAATATTCCTCTTTAGCTTAATCATGGCGGGAATATCTTTACTTTTCTGCCTAACTATCTTTCAGAGGGGGATAACATTGCTTTAGGAAAACCAACCATACAGAGCTCAGTAAATTCTGATATAGACGCCTTTAATTCTAGTATGGCCGTTGATGGCAACAAGGACGGCAACCTGTCCGAGTCGTACAGTTGTCAACATTCTGATTTCCATGACAACAATCCATGGTGGCAGGTGGATTTAGAATGGATGTATCACATCACAAGTGTAACTATATC